>WAAG01064873.1:60967-74386 GCA_013390105.1 Tichodroma muraria | reverse complement strand
TAATTAAAATGGGTTAGAGGGGAAGTAAGGCCTTTGCAAAAACAATGACTAATAGAACGTGAAGTCCAATTAAAGAGTCACATGCAACTAACCTTCATTGTTTCAGGGAACTAAATTGAAAACAATAATAAAAAGGAATTCAACAAGCCTAGAGTCACAAATATTCTGCATTTCAGGGAGATTCACAGTAGCACAGTGTGTAGCAGGAGGATGTCAGAGCTACTTATCCTGGCCAATGGAAAGCAGATGTGTTTCAGTGGTGGAGTGAATGGTCCTCATATCCTCATGGGAAAGTGGCAGTCATGCAATTCTCTTCNACCTTGAAGGAAGTCCACTTCTATGTCCAGCACCAGGAAGAGCATGATATACCCTTACTTGGCACTACACAGAGAAAGGACCATGAAAAATTGCTGAAGGTGAAGCAGTTTAAGATGAGTGATGCTCTTATCAGTCCTATTGATTGACTATTAGCAGAGTTTGCAGGCACTGTCAGTGTGTACTGCTTGGATGTTTCCCTATTATAAAATGATCAGTTACGTTCCTAACTCTCCTCATTTGCCACTTACCTGTTTCACTGGCTCGTCCAAATATAATTACAGGTCATAGAGAAGTGGAGGAGGAGATAAACATACTTTGGCTTGGAAAGCACATCCATTTCATCTGAAGGTGGCAGGCTTTGTTTCTTCTTCAAGGGCAGGATGAATATTGTGGCCTAAAATAAGTTTCTCTTTTATCAATACCTCAGTCACATTCCAGTAAGCAGGGTTTAGAGCTTGCCTGACAAAAAATGGGTCATGCTTCTTTGCTTGGTATTCTATTTTTTTGTCAGAGAAAAATAGAAACACATTCCACAAATAATCTTTCAGGTAGACAGAAGGAGATGTGTGTACAGGGCAGTTGGTTTCAGGCTGTCAACACTTTTTCTAGTTCACTGGTTTGAATTCAGATCATAGGCCTGACACATATTTATGGTTTCTTCTCTCAGAGGCTCCCACAGTCAAAGCACTTAACTTCACAAATATTTGTACTTTATAAAACCATGCTGCTCTGAGGAAAGAAACTGAATCCTCTGCTTTCCAGGCAGGAAACTGAAACTCGTAAGACCTGAGACCTGCCCAAGGTGATGCTGAAAAGCTGCAGCGGACCGGGCAGTAGAACTGAGGGCTCCTGGATTTCAGGTCATCGCTGAGGATGGCTCATCTGTGATTCACATCAGTGAAGTTTCGCTGAGAGCAGACCCTGGCTTTGAGCTTGAGTCACAGAGGGCAGAGTTAGGGGGCCTGCAGTCAAGTGTGGACAATCATGTGCAAGCACCAGCTGACCAGAGCTCGTGCATCTCCCTTCAGCTGGGATTTTCAAACCACTGATGCTTGGAAGATCATCACCGCCACCTCTACTCCAACATCTTTTGCTCCCACAGGGGGACAGTCCTGCCTTAGTTTGGTGTCATGGCCCAATGGTAGAAGCTGCTCTGAGCCTTTCAGATGAGAGCAGAGATAGAAAATGGCCATGCTTAACCCTGACAGGCTGAAAAGAATGACCAACAGATCTTCTTTTGGAGGTTGCAGTTTTTTAGAGACATCTGTCTGAGAGAATGATTTTCATGTAAAAGCTGACTTTGAGGAAAGAAAGCCCACATGGCCTTCCACCAGAAAAATGGTGAACTAGCCAATGAGGAGCACAAATAACTTGTTCTCACCTGAAAGTGTGAGCACCACTGCCATAGGAGATGATGCTATGCAGAGCAACTAAGTCATGGGGAAAGAAAAATTATTTTTGACAAATATTCCTGTGTGGGTGCACTTGGCAGATCCTTGCTAAGCCTTTTACTGTTGTTTGGCGTGTACCTCTAATTCCCGTGTCCAGCTCAGAAATGTGACGAGGTCTTTCCCACATAACAGACCTGGATATGGCATATTTTCATCCAACACTCATGGCTGGATTGTTTTTGTTTTCCCACCATGAAGCAATATGATCAAATTTGTCTGACCAGAAACAAAATACGTGTTTGAGCATCAGGTTACTAACCTGTTTCCCATTATTTCTCATCTGTTTTATTTCTCAGATTACTGTCCTTGATTCAGTTAGAAGTAAGGGCTACAGGCCCACCTAGTTACAAAGCAAACTACCCATAACCTAAAATATTGCTAGGAGGAATATGTGATTTCTGCCTCCCACTTGCCATTCCTCTTCATTTCCTGTTTCACTTCACTTTCATTTCATCTCATCCCCTCTATTTCACACTGCTCAATTTCATTCATCCATCTCTATTAGCCTTTTATCACCACTACTGCCCCACAGGCTAAAGAAGAGACCCCTTTCAGGGAGCTGTCCCCCACAACAGCAGTGATTTATGTGATCTTCTCTCTTTTCCTTTTTCCTGTGTACTTTGGAAGGCGATCTGTGCCAGCAGCTCCCTGTATTTCACTGCTCAGACCAGCAATCCCCAGCTCAGGGCCACAGGGTCCTTCTCAGGTGTGCCCTGGGTACAAAGCAGGTGCTGTTGCTACTTGATTTGCAGCAGAGGAGTTAAGTGTCAGCTCCTCACCTTCCGTGAACCTGTTCTGCTTGTTGCTTTTCCGAAGGTCTCTGCTGCCTTGACCAGATCCAAGAACTCGGCACACCGGCTGTTGGGGGCTTGCCATCCATTTAAGCCTCTGCAGGAGGAAAACTTACCACTGTTGATTTGATCAGACTTCTTTTGGACTTGAAATAAAAAGTGAAGAACAGGCCAAGCCGCTGTGAAATGCACAGTGTGGGATCCGAGCACAGACATAGAATCATTTAGATTGGAAAAGACCTCTAGGATCATCAGGTCCAGTCATTAACCCAGCACTGTCAAGTCCAGCACTAAACCATGTGTCTGAGCACCACATCTACATGGGTTTGGAACACTTCTAAGGACAGTGATTCCATCACTTCTCTGGGAAGACTGTTCCAATGCTTTTTCTGAGCTTTTTTCCCCCTGGTGCTCTTTCAATTACATTTTCTCTCTGAAAGACTCTTTCTATCTAGACTAGCAGAGCCTTCATGATGTTCCATGTAGAATGATCCAGAGTTTTTACAGATCTGACCCCAAGTCCCTAAAGCCCTCCTGGTGTCTCACAGACACTGATATAGAGCAGAGGAACAGTTAGGAATGTTACAGGCTAAAGACAATGGTCTCTGTGTCCTTCTCTGCTTGAAGAGAATGCTCCCTGAAAGTATTTCCTTCCAAGCATTCTGCAACCTGGAGAACCTCAGTTCTGAATTAATGCTGAAGATCAGCTAAAAATGTCTTAAAATAAAAAATGCACTTGGTTCTTGAATTCAAGCCCTTAGGCAAATCTTTCACCAGCTTTACTTCTCGAATAGGAACTGATAGGTCACATTGAGACCCACTTAAATTTTAATAATGAACGTAAGCAGGGAAGGAGACCTGTCACAAAGACGTCACAGCCTTGCAGTGCTACCTCCAGGCACCCTACAGTTTTTCTTTAATTCTGCCACAGGCAAGTTTATCATTTAGCACTGGATCCACAGTAAGCAGATTTGTATTCCATCAGTTTTCCCTGCTCTTAGTCTAGTCTGGATTTGACTTATGTGTGATAACAGCACTTACGTCTTCACGACACAGCACAACAGCCCAAATAAAGCTTTCCTACTGAGGAAGGCATTTCCACCTCAGCTGAATTACCTGCACTTTGAGCAAGAGTTCAGTGGCATATATGTTCAAAGCTTCTCAAGAGGAGCAACCAGGCTGCAATGTTTTTCCTCAGCAGCTTGGCTGTATCCCCCCATTCTGTTTGGCCACCAGACTCTCAAAAACACATCAGCTAAGTAGCAACAGGCAGTGCAACAAAGAAGTCTCACAGTCTGAATGTGCACCTGCCAGAGGCGGCTTCCATGAGCGCTTCACTTGTTTGGCCTCATTTTCTGCTGACTTTGACTCCCAAAAATTTATGGTCTCAAAAGAGAACAGTGACTGGATGGAAAACAAAGTAAAACAGATCATAGCAGTAGTTGGTATGGCTTAGAACTGCTTTCTCCTCATCTGGAGTAGGAGAGAGGGAAGACTCATAAACTCAAGGACAGGGAAATTCTGGCACCCAAAGCTGTAAGATTCTTACAAGCCTGAAGTGATATTTTCTGCTCATCTGTGCTGAGATGTGATTATTATAAGAATATCACATTCTCAGTTAGCTTTTATACTCTCTCAGCACCTGATTTCTAAATGTTATTATAGCCTATCTCCCTTTCAGCTCATCTCTACTCTGTCCAAGGCAGAAAAAATTATGCTCTGCTTACACAAAAGCCTATTCTTTTATTTGGCACACAAAACAAGACAGGATAAGAGCCTGTTGGTTTTATGAAGCAAAACTCATCTCATCATTTGCTTCACTGTTGGTTTATAAACAGTATTCCAATCTACTCCCATAACTGAAGCACCTTTTTTATATCAAGTTTTCTTTTTACTATCATCAGACCACTTTGATTTGTTTACAGCTCTAGCTCATGTAAGATGTGTCTATTTCTCTGATTTGAGTAGAATTGAATGTAGTTTTCAAAATAGTGGGCCCAATCCTTCCATTTTCCCCTACAGATGTTGTGTCCATCTAATCTGCAGCTTCCACCTTTACAATGCTCTTTCCAGCAACGTCTTGTTACACTCAACACCAGCCTTGGGCAGCAAAAACTGAAATAGCCAACTCTGAAATGATAGTCCAGGTATTCATACATTAGACAAATTGAAATGGATGTTAGATTGTTTCATATTTTTGCTAGTCTTTATCCTTTAGGCACTGACCTCAAGGAGAGCATGGCAAACATTTCACCAATGCCCAGCAAGGCAAGGAAAACAATTGGGACAGGTTCAAAACAGGAGAAAGTTACACACATTGTACCTTCTTCCTAGGAAGATTTTCCGAGCTGAAGTTTCTGAATTCACCCCAAAAGTCTGGATAGTAAGGGTCAATACCTGCTTTCTGCAGGTATCTCAGTTTCCCTTATCACTGTATTTGACCCACAGTATTTGCTGGTTCATAATGTTGCTTTGCAGCCCCACTGTTGACTTAAAATATTTTCCTCCCAATTTAATTTCCCAAATTAATTTAATTTTGATTTTTGTGACTGCTCATTGCATATGATCTGTGAGGTCCTGGAATTAAAGATGTCCCTCAAAAGCTCTCAGAAGTGTCACAACGGCTTTTCTCAACAATATCATCTCCACTGTGCATCTAGCAGCAATTTACAAAAAATACTTACAGTGGGACCACAGTACTTCCATTTTTCCACCATGGTAAAAAAAGCTGCAAAAGAAAATAAGAGTGAAAAGATTTCTTACAGTCAGTACTGTTAAAGACCTGGTGGCAAAATTAGGAAGAGCAGCCTAAAGCTGCTGGAATGGTTTAACGCCAAAACTAAAACTGGTTTAACACAGAGTTGTCAGTGGTTTCTAGTCCTCATCATCTTCCTTTGGTATCTTCTTGGAGACTACAGCAGCTCCACCTTTAAAGCACCTTCTGTAGCTCTACCATTTGAAGCCTTGACAATTGAAAAGGAGCCCCAAAAACCAACCTCAGAAATGAGTGTAGGCCTGCTCAGTGTTGCTGTCTCCCTTTCACCCGCTGCCCTTCACACCCAACAGAATTTTACCAGAGTGGCTGTGAGAAAGCTGTTCTTCCTAAATTGCTGTCAGACATGAAAGTCATCTTGGGCCTGAATAATTGAGGCTCTCATCCCTACCAGCAGCCAGGCATTTCTGTAATCCTCCTCAACCCCCAGCAGCCCTGTTTAACTGATCTAATTAGTCCCTTGCAATCAAAGGCGGTGGTTTGGGCAGAAGACTTGAAAAATGGGGCTTCACAACTGGTAAATTTCTTGATCAGGATTATTATATTTTTTCTTCAAATCAAACCCAAAGTTTGCATAATGAGGATTTCTGGAAAGATAGGGTCTATTACACAGGAAAACCAGCTGTTCACCATTAATTGATTCAATCCTTCTCAGGCACTTTTTCACAGACACCTGGAATCAGGATTTCTGAGCATTGCAAGCCTAGCATTAAGTTAAATGAAAATTGAGGAACTGACCTGAAAGAAAAGATTGCCAACCTTAACTTTTGATTTAAAAAGCCACCTTGCCATTATTTAAACACAGGCTAATCTGCTGAAATCAGGAGAATTTCTACTTGCAGCTCTTGATTTTCTTCACTGCTCTACAATGCGGAGGTTAAATGTAACCTGTTGGAAACACCCTGCACACCTCTGAGGTAACTTTCCTCAGCAGTTAGCACTGAAACACCCTCAGACACAGGGGAGCCCATCAAACCTAACTTACAGAGAATCACAGAATCATTAGGGTTGGAAAAGGCCTCTACAATCATCAAGCCCAGCCACTAACCTAACACTGCCAGATCCAGCACTAAACCATTTCCCTGAGTGTCACAGCCACACGTTCTTTGAGCACTTCCAGGGCTGGTGATTCTACCAATTCCCTGGCAGGCTGTTCCAGTGTTTGCTCAGTGTGGATGATACCAGTAATTCAGTTTCAAGTTTATGCAGTAGAGAGGCAAACCAGACTCCTAGCAGGAGCAAATTGGTATTAAAACCCTGTCTGGACAGCAGAAGATCCACATCTCACTCAAGACTTACATATAAAGTGAGTCTATACAATGGCTGGGCTGATCATTTCCTTAGGTTTTAGAGAAATGAACAACTTTAACTTTGCAGACTTCATGGTTGCTTGATCTCACTACAGTAAACAGCTCCATATTTTTCCTTTTCATGTTTTATCCTGAAGCAACAGAGCATTACATTAATTGACTTGTCTTATTAATTCAATAAGCTGCTTCCAAGATGAAATGCTTAGCTATGCTTGCTTGTTTTTGGCACTTTTTGGTTGTTGGAAGAAAAGCTTTAAGGCTAGAATTGCTCTGATGTTTTCCACAGTTCACTGAATAATTTTATGCACTACTGAAGATTTGCCACATTTGGAATTACTGCAAACTGCTACTTTTTCATCATATTATAATTTAATTCACACTTTTAGTATGATAAGAAAACATTTAACAGTTTGCCTATTTGAGAAGTATATTTGTCCTGCCATAAAGTTGTGGTTAAGAATTCATTATGGGTCACTCATTTCTAGGATTTGTAATTTGGGCTTAAGATACATTTAAAAGATTAAAGATGACATAGAAGCCACCCCATTCAAATGAATTATATGCAAGAAATCCGGAGGGAAAAAATTGACCTTGCTGTAAATATAGGGCAAAAATAATTTATTGTGAGCTTGAGTGAGATTGAAAATTTTTTACTATTTCAGCAAGATATTGGAGGGGAGGTAAAACTATTTTAAGCTTTAAAAAACAAAACCCCAACATTCCTTAAGGGGAAAATAGTCATGTAACTATGTGGATTCTTAGATTTCAGCTTCTTTAAGGAACATGAACTCTTGGTTTGCCTTTCAGCTGGCGAAAATGCTGATTTTTATTTTTTATATTTTTTTTTGGTCTATACTGGGTGAAAATGACATTTCTTTTTTCACTGAGTTTAGGGGCTGGCAGTGCACTTACCTTTCCATCCATCATCCAAGGTAGTGCCTGCTCGGGGCTGGCACACACCTGGCAGTGACACAAGGGTCATTCCACCTGTTAGAATCACCCTCAGCTGCCATCGCTGGTGTCCCTTATCCTCTCTGTGTCCTTTGGAGGGTCCTGTCACACCATGGGCTGTTTTCCTAGACAGAAACACCTTCCTCCATGTTATTTCTTGGACTCAGAGTGGAAGCTCACAGGGAAGTCTCTAAGGTGAGGTCTCTGCAGGGTAACTGTGAATATTCTCCCTCTCCCTTCTCACTGCCAGGCCCTGTGGGACCTCCACCCTCCCTGGTGGGAAAATGGACTGAGTGAGAGAGCCCCTTTCAAAGCTCCTGGAGGAAGTGCTACAAAAGGAGTCAGTCCCTGGAAAAAACACTTCAGCTGTTCCTGCTCCTGAGGGTAGGGAGGCATGGCTGAAAAAAATGTCCTTTACACTCCTCCTCACCCCAGAGCCAGGTACAATCCCTGCTGCAGCAAACCCAATCTGGTAATCACAAGGTTTTGAGTTAAAGATTTTGCTTGCAGTGAGGTCCTTGTTTTTAAATGAAGGTTATTGATCAAGTTTCTGGCCTTAAGAAAAGAAATCAAGACATAATTTATGCTCAGAGTGACCTGTAGGTGTTTGCACAACAATTAATACCCACAGTTATGGTAATGCAGCTGGACACAAGGCAATTGATCTTTTCCTTGAAACTTTTTACCCTTACAGCCACTACCTCTAACTCCTCATTATGTGTCCCCATACTCATTGCATTTCAAAATTATCACACTAAGCAAAGCTCAATGCACTGTTTAAATGAGTAAGGAACATCTGGTGAGCTGAGACTACTGGGACTCCATGGACAGATAAAGTTGTAGCACTTTTCCTCTGTATATGGAAATGCATTGTAAATTAAATCTGCACATTGTTTGAAAAGGCCCAGGTCGGAAAGGAGGTGGAAAAGCACCATCATTTGTGCCAAGGTCAAATTCCATGCAGCTTAGCTTAAAGTCAGTGTATTTTCATGCATTCAGCCTTTGTACTGTCTGTCATTATTTTGTACCTTAACAGTTTTCTAAAGGTGCTTGGGACATCCTACTTCGGCCATCACAAAATAAGTGCCAAATATATATAAAACTGACCAATCTTGTGACTATGAAAATATTTCTCTCACAACCTTTTTATTTTCTCCTTTCATTTGCCTTTAAGAAATGTGGGATAAAGCTAATATCTCAACCCAGAGCTGCCTGAGACTGAACCACTGCCTGCTGATCTACCTTTGGATCAAAAAAAAAAAAAAAAAAGAAAAAGCAAAACAACAAGTTGTGCAGTAGACCATCTGCCATGAAACATAAATGTCTTGTAATAGCAATAAGCCAAGAGCCATGAACCACTTAGCCTGGGGGAGAAGATGTTTCAGCAGGGTGAGCAGCATGGAAACCCTCAAAGAGACGGGTGACGCTCCCATTCAGCTCCAGCTGCCGCGGTGCTGGAGGCTGCAGAATTCCCACCCAGCCCGACAGCTCCTGCTGTGTCACCTCTTCACCTTTGCATTCATGCAGAGAGGTTGAGCCCTTGGGAAGACAGGAGTCATTTTTGTTAGTGCTGCTCTGCGGTCAGAGATCCCCCACACCCCCCTGTGCCAGGAGAGGACGTGACCGTACCTGGGGCTTATCCCCACCTCCGTGCCAGGACATCCCTGACCTGCTGTCACCGTCTGTGTGGCACAGAGCAGGAGTGCTCACGTGTTGGTAGGCCTAGGTTCCCTGCAGGAAGCAAGGAGAGGGCACTACAGGCTGGTGGGACTGTGGTTTTGTTGATCAGAGCTTCTCCTGGAAATGGTGCACAGATGTGCCAGTCTCTATTGTTCCTGCTTTTTTTTTTCCCTTGCAGGACATTCATGCACCTTTTGGCTTTTGATTTTGCATCACAAAGGGGTAATAGACAACTGGGAGACCACAGCTTCCATCTCTGAAAGAAATTTTACCCCTCTTTTCTCCTAAAAGCATCAAAACACCCCTTATTCCATGTACACCTATCAGGACTTACTCTGGCACAGTTTCTAACCACAGCGCCAATGTGCAACCTGACATTAGTACGAACCAGTAGGACATTTCCAACTGTTTACTCTGGAACAGAGCTAATAACAAAAGATGAGCAGTTTTCAACAAAAGGTAGGGTTAGCTCATGTCACAGCAGCTAAGGAGTATCATTTGAAAACCTCAAAGGAGTATTTAAGAAAATGTCTTCCAGAAAAATCCCTGCTCTTGTTACCATCTCAGGAAGAAGCAGCAGGAACGTGACACCTTTGTCTTGTTGGTGTAATAATGGTGCTGAGAGTATGGCAAGGGGGAGTGCTAATTGTTCATTGGGTGACCAGTGATATTCCCAGGTGGCTGCAAAGGCAGAGGTTGAAAGGGGAAAAACAACTTTTTGGATTTCTCCTTTCAAGAAATCATTTAAACAGAGGCATGAATGAAAGGAGTGTCAGGACTGAATCTGCAGATGGCTCCAGTGTCAGGCAACATTTATCTGAAAGCCAATAAAAATGAGACTGTCTCCTGTTTTCCCAGGCTGTGTAACGTCACCTTGATGAGTGTTTTCAGCTCAGACAAGTCAATGCAGGAGGGCACATCTGCTGTTCAGCACAGCATGGGCCCTGGGAGAGCAGCACAGCTGCCACTGCTACTCCTCCAGCCCATGCAGCTCCCACAGGGAATGGCACCCAAGGCTTTGGAGTGCCAAAGAGAGGGGTTTTGCATCACCCCTCTGACTGCCCCAGCCTCTTCCTCCCACTCTCCCCATTTTCCCCATGAGGCTCATCAATTTGGCTGATTTTTTTCTGGACCTGTCCATCCACTCCCAGAGCTCCCGCACTGGGATGTGCCAGCACCTCACTGTCCTGTGCGCAAATTAATTCCCTTTAAAATTCAGCCTCATTCACAAGGTACCCATAGCCCTGATTTCGGAGGATATGAACAGACCCACGCCAGCTGGATCTCCCACTCTCATATTTGGTAACCCACTCCCAGGTGCCCCTCAAACTTCTTCCTTCAAAACCACAAGCTCCCAGCCCAACCCTTCCATTTGTTGCTGTATCTAAGTTAATAGCCCAAAATCCACCTGAAATTTGGCTTTGATTTCCCAAAAAAAAAGCACTTCAAGATCTGGTCTTTACCTACCCAGCATGCAGGTCTGTGAAATTGATCAACAAATCTCCACTCCTTTGAGCAGGGCTCAGTGTGGCTGAGGAGAGGAGAGTGAAGATGCCCCACATCTGGACAAAACACATCTGCTGCCTCAGGAAGGTCTGGAACTCACTTGGTATCAGCTGAAGGCCATGAATGATGGTGGAGAATCACTCTTGGAGTTTCCTTGTAAGAGATTATCTGGCATAGCTGATAATAATCGATGCCCAAGGGCAAAGTGACTGGTATCAACCTAGCTGCCCTCTCAATGCCATGAAAAATAATTCCATCCCTTGTATATTCCTAGAAGAAAAAAAGCCAGAAACAAAGTGCTTAAAAACCTGCATTTGTCAGACTGATCCTGTTTAATTAAACAGGAAATTGCAGGGCAACTAAATCAATCTTTACAAAGAAAAGCTGTTTCTCTGTTTACAGAAGAGAAACTTGTGGTGATTCATCTTGAAGAATGTAATTGCCTAATGATTAATAGTGACCAGAGATAGGAGGAAATGAGAAACAGGAGTGACTTCTCTCTGTGTGCGAAGCAAGGCAGAGCTATATGCCCCTGCCACAGGGAGCATTAAACAAGAAAAATTTCCTAGTTTATACCAGGAACCTGCTATTCTTCTAGTTTCTTGTTTTGATACAGAAGTTATCACCACTGGAGAAATCTAGATATGCTATTGGCTATTAGGAGATTTGGGTCCAGGTACACATTTGTTTTTTTTCTTTTCTGCTCATGGTAATTCAAACTCAGATTTTCATCTTCCTTTCCATCCCTTTCCTGCAATCTGCCATGGAAACCTGTTCACAACTTTATTGTACCTCAGTGAACACCACAATGAAGTGTCCCAAGTACCTCTGCAGTCCCATCCTTGGGGGTTTCATCCTTGTTCTGGATCCTGCCCTGGCTGCAGGACACCTGAGGTAGAGGCAGGAACTGAACCCAGATTAGCTGCATCTTATTGCAGGGCCCCAAATGCTAAATATCACTTTCCAATCCAAAAGGTGTCTGCTCACAACTTTCCAAGAGCTAAATTAAATTTGCTGGTCACTAATGATGGCTTAGAAATTGGGCTGAGAAATGTGGACTTTCTCACACAGAATAACAGGTACTGTGGCTGCAGAGTCCTGGCAGGACAGTAAGACATCCCCCACCTCCACAATTGCATTCAACAATTGATCCAAGTTGAATTTAAATAGGAATTGCAATAGGAATTGAATTTAAATAGGAAGCAGATGACGCTAGTACCTCTGCAGGGAAGGCAAAAGGGATCACCAGTGACTTGTCAGAGGAGCAGCATGCCCTGGGCTGCTGGGCATGGAGCAGGGCATCTCAAACAGCACAGGGAAGAGGGGTCTGCTCAGCCATAACTCTGATAGCACACAGCCACCCTTGTGTGGGACTTGAGAGTTCGACAAGTCACGATTCAATTCTGGAGCACCTGATGATGTCATTAACAACATCCTCTGCAGCCACGTGCAGAAATGCCACTGCAGCCCAACACAGAAGGGCCATCCGTGCCACCCCTCTCACCTCACCAAGCAGATTCAACAAATGGAAACAGTTTCTGTTCTCTTGGAACTGATGAAGGTGAGGATAAGACTCTAACATTTTACAGAGCCACAGCTTTTTGATTACTTATGAGGAAAGGCAGACAGAGTTCTCACAAACCAGTTAGAAAGCCCTCAGTAGTGTAACCTCATGGTTTAGGAAAATGAGGATTGTTTATTATTACTCAATGATGGTTTGCACTGAGATGAAGGTTTGAAAGACCTGTAACACCTCTGAAAGAGGTGTCTTCAACTTGGCCAGAGTGTAAGAGAACCAATTTTACAAGTGTTTCACTGTTTTCCTGTTGTAGCTGAACGGAGGCAACATTCTGCTTGTTTTCTCAGCTCAGTCAAGATTCATCTGCACCTCCAGTGGGACTATTCTGACCCTGATAGTTCATGCTCTCTCCCAACAAAAGTGTTTTGCCAGCATTTCAGTGCCTTACACTAAAGCACCATGTTATTCTCTCAGCTACACAATTTTTCCCCACTTCCTTTAAATGACTCAAGGAAAATCTGCTCTCAGTATCTTGCAGAATGGAATCTGTCAGGCTTTAACCCATCACCTTTTTCTGCTTTACTGACCCAAAATTCTCTTGCCTGTAAGGCAGACTCACATTTTAGAGCATCTATCTCCATAATTTAGGGAAGGTCATAAAACATTGTCCAAGCATATCCACTCTCTTTTCCCATAGATCATTTACTGATTATCTATAGGCAGCATCCCAGCTACCTGTTTGACAAGTGCTTTCATTCCATATGAAGTAACCCATCTAGACTAATATCCACAGATGGCAGTATAAATTCCCTGTTAAATCCTAACCAGTGTAATTACTCAATCCTAAATACTCTCATTTCTTCCTCTGTAGGGTCCAAAAATATCTAGCACATGAGGATCTCACAGCCACCCTCACTGATCCCCTGCTGCCACTTAATTGAATTATAACACCATAAATATTCTGGAGGCTATCTCAAAGGCACCCCATACAATTTTCAGGGATGTTATGTTGCCTGGCGGGTGACCTATTTGGAGAGGTGCAGACACATTTCTCAGGATTTTCTTCAAGCTGATTATCTCCATATTCCCTGATGGGCCTTTGTTGCAAAAGAATTAAAAA
>WAAG01064873.1:48554-60898 GCA_013390105.1 Tichodroma muraria | reverse complement strand
AAAAAAAAAAAAAAAGTGCTATTTAATTTATTAACAGCTAGTCCCAAAATTCCCATGGTGGAGAAACACTGAGCAGATAAAGCTAAACTTCTGGAACTGAGAATGTCAGGACAGCAAAGTGTTTTAAGATGGGATCTGAATTTTGCAGCTAAAGACCATCTTCAGGCAATGCGTGGATTGTGTGGGGATACAAATGCATGAGGCACTTAGTGCCAAGTACCTCCTGGCATTCACAAACATAATCTCCACAAAAAGAAGATTTCCACCACAAAGAGATGTTTCAGTATACAGCCAGAAACAAGGCTGCTTATTTGAATTAAACGTTCCAAGGGCATTAAGGCTAATCTACTGGCAGCAGTAGGTCTGCACTTCAGGTAGATGGAGTGCTTGTGCTGTATTGTAGCCCTGCATCCTCTCAGCACAAGGTATTCAGAAAATTGCTCTTCTCTTTGCTTGCCCAGCTGCTCTAGGGACACTGCCACACTTGTCAGACAATAGATGTGGTATGGGAGCAGTCCACATCCCAACCACACACCCATGAGTGCTGCTGTATTATATATAAACAGAGCTCTGCAGAGCAGGTCTGCACAGCACACATCTCCTTTTGTTATCAGCCTCTGCCGGTCTGCAGGTGACACCAAGCTGAGTGCTGTGGGTGACACACCTGAGGGATGGGGTGCTGTCCAAAGGGACCTGGATGAGCTCAAGGAGTGGCCCCACGTGAACCTCACGAGGTTCAACAAGGCCAAGAGCAAGGTCCTGTGCCTGTGTCACTGCAGGATGTGGGATGAAGGGGTTGGGAGCAGCCCTGCAACAATTTGTCTCTCTTCCATCATGAGCAGCTCAAACCAAAATAAGACGCCCTGTAACCTGAGTGCATTCACACTAATTCAGTGTAACACATCTACTGAGGCCTTACACATCTGATATGGTTACAGAGCAGCTTAGAACCCTTCCAGGCACGGTGCTGCCTCTCAGGGACACTGTCCAGCACCAGCAGTGCTTTGTCTGCTTAACCACATACACTGGTGGGGCAGCTCTGCCATGGACCCACTGTGCTCTCCAGATGCTTCCCCTTGCATTGCTCCTACCTGGATCTTGTACGGATGCAGCAGGAAGGGCTGCTCCTTGGACTGCACTGACCTGGTGGCTCTGGTTGCCATGACATGTAGCTGAGGGGTTTGGTTTCCTCTCTTCTTTCTCCCTGTCCCTGAGTCTGCCTCCAAGTGCCCCACACGTGGAAGCAGGGATGTGCCTGTGCTGCCAGAAGATCACAGAGCTGTTGAGATTCAGTGTTTTTTCCCAGCCCCTCTGCTGCTCTCTGTGTGCTTTTCTGTAACCAGAAGCCATTGAAGCCTGATGTATTAATATATAATCCCTACACTGGGAAGCAGCAAGGTCTCCCCTCCTGCTGCTCATAGAGTACCTTTACATCTTCCCTGCTTCTCAAGGAGGGGTTGGGGAAAAAAAAGCCAAGGCTCAGGACGGAGTCTGCTCTTTTTGCCGTCCCATCAAGCACAGCTCTCTGCATGTGTGAGGTCTTACAAGGGGTGTGAGCCAAGCCTTATCCTCATCCCAAACTTCAATTAAGGCAGTGAGCCTGAGCGAGCACCAGGACCACACCTAAGCCCAGAGCTGTCAGCGTGGCTGTCCACAGCAGGTTCCCAGGATCTCTCTACTAATATTTAGAAAACAAGGGCAAACAAACCCAAAATGCACCCCTGAGCCCGAATTTCTGATTAAATAAAACTAAAGTGCACTTAATCCAAACTGCTGCGTGCCAAGGAACCTGGAAGGTGGGCAGTCTCTGGGAAGCCCCAGGTTCAAGTGTCCCCTGCTCTCAGGCAGGAGACAGGAAGAGGAGCTCCTGCAGGAACAGCTGTTTGGGGCCAGAGAAGGTATCCAAGCAGAGAGCATTCAGGAGGCAGAGCCTGGAGCACCAACAGCCAGTGCTCATCCTTACCAGCATCTAATGGCCTCCTTTTCATCAGTTTGAGTGACTTTCTGCTAAATTCCTCAGAGGTTTTACCCAGCCCTGAGGTAAATGCCATACTAAATCAGGGTTTGCAACAGACCAAAACCTTCTTTCCAAAGTTTCGGGAACTCCTGGGGTACAGCTGAGACTCGGTATAGAGCGGACGTACACAGAGAGGAGAAGACATTTTCAAGTATAAATTCCACATATTCAATTATCATCCACCCAGTGCTGAGCCACGTGAAGGAAGGGAGGCACAGGGGGATGCACAGTGCTCTGGATACTTGTCTGGCTTTACCTCTTTGGGGTGGGGAAATCCCAACTCTCCCTCTGTGTTCTGCATCACTGAATTCCCACAGCAACAGGGTCAGACACATCTGTCTCATAAAGGAGAATTAAACTAGGTTACCAATTTAAAAATACACTCATCCTGTTAAAGAAAGTAAATAAACACCCTCCACTGAGTGATTGATGTGCTGGGAAGTAACACAGCCTAATGAAGAGCACTGTGAGCTGTTGGCATTATTACATTTGCTGTGACCTTAAAAAGGAATAGCTCCAGTTGTCTTTGGAGTACAGCTTTGTGTGTTCTTGGATTTCTAATACTAACAGGAGCACAAAATCCAGCACTGATTAAAATCATAGAAGGTTTTGCTTCTACTCCAAGGAAAGAGTGAGAATGGATTGTATTACAGGCATTTTGACAGAAAAAATATTTGCTTTCACAGAGGGAGATATAATGTGTCAGTCCTCTAGTCGGAGAGTAGACAGGCAGGCTTCCACTCCAGCACCATTTCAGCCAAGTCTGGTCTGACTCTATCACACATTTCACAGCTCATGAGCCCAGACCCCGGGCAAACACCTCCAAGAGCCCCTTTGCAGATCCTCCCGGTGCAAGCGGAATGGGTCAGACAGGGCAGAGTGGGCAGGATTGCAAGTTAAAAAAAGGTCTGTGCTAGCAGCATGGCCCAGGAAGAGCTCATCCACCACGGGCAGCTCCTGAGCCACGCACGAGGCTGCTCTGGCAGGGCTTGTGGGGCTGGGCAGCAGCAGGGACTGCACAGGGTGCCCTCAATCTGTTTGTCCCTCCCCCCAGTACCATCTCCATGGTGTCCCACAGGGAAAAAAAGGGGATTACAAAGAGTTTCCCACACCGCCAGCCCCCTGTGCATCCCTGGCCCGCTTTCCTGACACATTTCTCATTCCATAACCAGCAAAAATTGTTGGGTTTGTGACTCAAATTACCAGAAACTTCTCTGTGCGGCCATGCCTACATGAACACGGGTTACGCTCACGTCAGGTTAGTTAATCCCTCTGCTCCAAGAACATTTAGCAACAGGGTTGCTGTGAAAACAAATTGGACTCAACAAAACCCGTTTCAGAGACAGCGGCAAATTCCAATTGCATTTCCATTTCTGTAGAGAGGCTGAGGGTGGTTGTTGTGCATCTAACGTCAGTATTCTACTATAGGTGACTAATTATACCAGAAATGAAACAAAGTCAATACATTTCCGACTTCATTGGCTTCCAGTTAGGGCTTTACTAAACAAAAAAGAAGAAAAATAAGGATGAGGTTTGTCTGTTTGAGATTGAACTAGAAGATTTAAATGCACATTTTCAGACTTTATACCATTCTTTCATATTTAATCTTTCTTTTTCCAGTGTTGTTATAAGCTTTCAAGTGATCACAATGCCTGAGTCTTAAGATACTCATTTGTTTAGGAAAGTATATGGGAAGATTTCAGGAAAAAGAAAGTTACGTCTCACCTGCTTTCTCCTAGAGAAGAAGAATACAATGTTATAATTAAATGTATTTATAGAAGATTGTCTGGCAAAGCATATTTCTGCTGTTGTTGAGAACATGATGGTGCTTTTCTCTCTTTTGTTATATCACCTAGAAAATGAATTATTTCCCTTATCCATTGTTTTTAACAAAATGTTTTTGTTTCTATCAATATGAAATGTCAGACTGAAACATGCAGCTATTTGCTTTGGAGTAAGCACAATATTACCACAGCTCCATTCAAAGCACCAAAGAACATAGTAGTGTTAACTATAATTAGATTATTTTCCAGAGAGTTAGAAAGATCCATTGTAGAGCAGGGGTTTTCATAAGGAAACAGAAAGACTTACTTTATCAAATAACTGTGCACAAAATAATTTTGGAGCATTAACTCCCTTTTGTGCCTTGGCTTTAATTATTGTCTTTTTGGCTTGGTAATGCTTGGATTCCAATTATCACATTTTAACAACATAATAGATGACTCAAAAGACAAATGTGTTTTCAGACTACAGAATTATCTTATCCCACTGCTACTCCAAACCTCCTGTGCCCACAGCACATATTACCAACCACTCCCGAGGGCCACCCCTTACCTTCTGCACGGCCCAGTGGCACCAGATGCAGATTTCCTCCACAGAAACACTGTAGCACCTCTCAGGGGTCAGCGTTTCACTCCTTCCCCGGACAAGGATGGCACAACACTCTTGCTAAAACAGTTCTGTCCCAGCACAGTCCTGCAGGCTGAAAAAAATCTGATGAGACGTTACAAAGGTGCATCTTCCTGACACAAAACGGGCAGGCCATCACAAGAAATCGTGTCACCAATTTTATCAGTTATTTCTGAGCAGGCAGGTGATCATGGCTTAAATTCTGTTATTCAAGGAAGTCTCTGTAATTGTTTGTTGTGTTTTCCTACACCTGAGGTCTGTGTCCTAATGGATGTTTTGTGGACAACTCATCTGGCATCTGGATCAGAGACTGAAGCCTCTATTGACCTGTTTGGTAGGAAGTCAGTGCTGATCATCATTGTATCTGACAAGGTTTAAGAAAACCCAGATAAACAGAAGCTGATAAACTACTTGCTGCTATACACCTGGCACTTTTGGATTTACAGGATTTATAGTGGCTGTTTCATCTCCAGTGATTTTGGAAATTAGAAGAAACTCAAGAAATCTTGAAATGTAAGATTTAACACAACTTCAGCACTAAATTGAAGGACTCTGCGCAGCTCAATGGCCATTTTGCTGTGGAAGCAAATCCTTTTTGTGAACTGTAATTATTTCCTGTTGTAACACCTTTGAATTTTCAAAGATCCCTAAGATATGGTGTTACCTTTGGGAAACCCCATCACTGTGGTTCTGCAGAGCTGGTCTGGGAAGCAAGATATAAGCACTGGTGTGCTTTGTCTCACATTCAGCTGGACACTGTAACTGAATCATATTCTCAGTATTGGCCTGGGTCCCCAGAAAAATATATTCTCAGTTCTTCTCTACCCCCATGTGTTTTAACTCTTCATGAACACTGAAAGGATCAATCTCACACCTTAATGGCTTGCAGGAAGGGAATTTTAAGTGAGAAAACACTAACCATTGAGCCCTAGAGTTGTGCATCCAGCTGGGTGGCTCCTGGGGGTAACTGCAGTCAAAAGAAAGGGAGAGGAAATTTCAAAATCTTTAAGTCAGACCAGAAGATAAAACTAAGTCTAAACTAGGAATTCATTTGAGAAACTCATCAACACTCTTGACCTCCAGCACAGATGAGTGTAGTCTTGCAAAGTCTCTGGGGAAAAGTTTATGTCTGCCCATGTGGGTTAGTTCATCCCTATTCAGCTGTCAAGTGCTACACAACCAACTACTAAAACATATTTCAGTTCTCTCTGCTCTAGGAGCTGAGGAAATTGGTGACAAACCTGGTTAGCAGTGGCCCCTGTTTTGGAAAAGGTGTTCAATGGTCTCTACTGACTTATTGAACACCCAGGGCTGCCCCAAGCCCTGGGGCCGGCACCGAATGTCACCACATTGAATTACATGGGCAACTTTACCTGTACCCCAGGCTGTTCCTGGAGGTCTTCCATTCACAATGGACAAGGCCCAAATCAGCTTGCATTGCAGGACTTCTGCCCAAGCTTCTATGGCTGCAGATATATGAACAAATCTGCATCAGAGAGAGCTGAGAGCAGCAGGAACCGTAATGATGTTACTGCTGGCAGTGAGCTAAATTTCATGTGTCAGCACTGGGACTTCACAGTAGCACTGGCGTGGAAATTGGATTAGTAGCTCCAACTAAACAGAGCTTAAGCCATTATAAAGTCAGTGGGAGGTTCTGATTGACCTCAGTGGGCTTTGGATCAACTCCCAGGAAGAATATGACCGAACCAGACGGTGTTACCACAAAACGTTGTTCCTAGAAGACTTCCTTGCCCATGACAGAAGTGTTTCTAGTGAGCAGCTTTCTAAAGGAGAGCCTGGGCTACTGGGACAATTGTCTGGCTGGTTTTTGAAGGCAGCTTCTTGAGCTGCTGGCTCTTGAAAGCAAGTGCCAGACAGGGAGCAGACAGTTTAATCTAGTCCAATCTTCTTTTTACTGTGACCTAGTCAACCCTAGGTGTTATTAACCACATTTTCTCACAGTTGTTTTCCCTGTCTTGAAGTCTCTGGATAGGCCCTCAAGAGAGTGGAGAGCTGGAGGGTTTTTGTGAGCACTGAGCAAGTTCTCCTCTCTGCTGCTTCTATCCTTGCTGTCAAAGCAGAACATGCCACTTCAGGTCAACAAATGGAAACTGCCACCTAAACTTTTGGATAGCTACTTCTTTTTGGAAAAAGAAATAAATACAGTGCATATATCAACTCAAACCTTGACTTTCATTTTCTAAACCTGTTAATTAACTGGGGGAAAAAAATATGTTTTATGGGCACCAGCTACCCTCACTACTCACACTGTATAGAAAAGAAAGACATGGTCCAGAGCCTGCCATTAAATGTTTCTCATGATTGCTTGTTGTTAGAAGGGAGCTGCAGCTATGCTAATACAGTGTGCTCTCTACAAAAAACCCTATAATTGGGACAAGGCAGCCACAAAGCTTCCCGCAGCTGGCAGGAATTGTGACTGTTCTCTTCAGCTTTAATCATGGCTTTTAAAGCAGATCAGTAACAGCAACAATTAGCCTTTTAGATTGGTCTCAGAAATTACCATTTTTAAAATATGGTGACTCTGCAGGCACAAACCCAAAAGCTCTGAGCTCTGCATAAAACAAGCAGCCACACACTCTGACTTGCTTGTCACTTGTTTGGTTGCTCCTTTGTTTCTGCAGAATTGTGGTTCTAAAAAGCAGACAGGAACTTGTACAGATTCGCAAGAGGAATTAACTTCAGCCACCTCCTTCTCCTCAATAAACCCACCCTTCGAGACAGCTTCTGCTCTGAAGGGGTGTCTGGCACTCTGGCTGTGTATGAGGGAAGGGAGGCACGGCCACGTGGTGACTGATGCCTGAAAAAGTTGCTGGTTCTTACTCAGAGAAAAAACTTTGAATCTTACTTAGTAGGAAAGGATTGAAACAAAGCCTTTCGGAATGGAGACATCAGAGAGTGAAATGGAGACAAGGAGGTGAAATAAACAGGAAAATTTTCATTCCAGCAGAGGTCCCTGAAGATCCCCGAGGGGAGGAGGTGGAAAGCAGTGCAGGAATAAGAGCAAGCACCTCGTTAGAGCAGATGGTGGGGTGCGTAGGTTGCTGCTGAGAGGGTCTTTCAGCGCACCCCCACGAACAGCAGCAGTCAGCCTGGCAAGGCTGGCAAGGGCTTGTTTTGCTCATATCTGCCTCTGCTAGGCCACTCGGAAGTTTCTGCCTGCACAGCAAGGTTACTCGGTGACCCACACATCCTTTGTGAACCCTCTGTGTTAGTCATACAAGTCCTGGCTACAAAACTGGGTATCCCTATCTAAGATCTCTCTCCCCAACTCTGTGTGGGATTACAAATGCCTCATTCCTTCTTGGAGGGTTTGCCAGCACAGCAACACAAAGGAGCCTTTTCAAGTACAGATCTGGCCTTTGTGCCTCAGGGCTTAATTCTCTGATGCTAGACTGCTTTGTACCACTCTGGCTTACAGGCTTTAAAGTACAAGTGTAAGTGCACTTGGGTTGTATCTCGGTGTCAGGCGGTAACAGGATGTTTCTTGCCCACCTCAAAGAGTGACAGAGCAGTGTTATCAACCAACGCTTCCACCAGGCTTTGATTTCCCTCAAAAAAGCACTTTAACATTGACTTTCCTGGCTCGCTCTTACTGAAGGCTGCTGCAAACCCCACACGTGATCTCCACAGCAGTGCATCCCTGGCAGGCCGGTGTGCCAGCTACTGGCCAGTTCCTTAATTCCCAAAACTTCATTACCTGTCTCACAAGCTGCATGTGCCTCGGGCAGCAGAGGGTTTGGAAATGAAACACGGCAGTTGGATCTCTGTGGCAGACATGAGCAGTCCACAGTCAGCTCTGTGTTGTCCTGCTTCTATGAAAACAATTGAAAGACGATGTTCCCTGAACCAAGTTTTCCAAGCCATGCAATTATAAAATGGCCAAAGGATAAAATCCACATATATAAGAAATACCAACAAAACCCACAGCCCATGAAGAATATCCATAAAGAATTCTGATATTTCCTTGTTTTATTTCTGTCACGAAATTGGGAAATTCATAAAATCTTCATTTTTCAACACCATAATTTGTCTTTTTCTACACTCACTATAGACCTAAGAAGAAAAGAGTTGAAGCCTCAATTACAGGAGGCTTTCAAAGAAGCAAAGGAAAATCAGCTTTATGGAGCAATCCTGCATGATGAATAACATTTGGAGCTTGGGCTGAGCCTTTCATCTCCGTGGGCTGCACGGACATGTGGACAGCAGTGCAAAGTACCCACTTTGTACTTCAAGCCTGTCATTCACCACAACCGCTCAATCAAACGGCATTGAAAGGTGGAAATGCTGATTTTGTCCATGATGGCTGATAATGGGTTTAACACCTCCCTGGGAAAGTGCAGTAGGAATTGGCAGGAATATAAACCTTGTATTTCCTGAGGTCACGCTTTGCTTTTAAAATGGGATTTTTTGCTGCTGTAAATAGGGTGAATGCTGAGCCAGAGCCATCATTAAGGTTTGCATGTTCTACATTGCCCATTACTACACTTGTCTACATCAAAATCTGCACATAGCAGACACAGCAGGAGTCTGATAAACCAAACTTCTGCTTCTGAATGCAGTTTAACATTGGTCTTTCGATTATTCCCACTCTATGAAGTTAATCACTGAGGCAATGTGCATTAAAAGCAAACCAAAAGGTACCTTCACCAAGGACAAATGCTACTGGAATAACTGTGAATGATTCCTATTATAAATAGCAAAGCAAAGGATAATGTTTATTTCAAAAGCCAAAATGGGCTGCGTTTCCACCCCATAACTCTAAGGGGACAGAAAGCATTTTTTTTATGTATTTGTAACATAATAACAGAAGTTAGCATGGAGCACGAGCAAATGACTTAGTGCCCGTGTTAGCCTCGCCCAGCTGACCCACCTCTTCCCTACTCACCAGTTCCCAAATATCACATTTGAGGCATACATCCTCTTCACTGCTTTGTCTTCAGTCTTTCTCCTCCTTCTGTGGTATCTCCTAGAAACGCCAGCACCAAGCACTAATGGGAGCATTTTAAGAGCAAATTCAGGAACACTTGCCTGCAACAAGAGCAGAGCCTTATTCAGAGCTGTATGGCCCTTGTGGATGTGCAGTTGCTGAAAATGTATCAAGTGGGTGCTGTTGCCTTGATGTTCTCTTTTTATGCCATTCAGCAAAATGTACTTATTTAGATTCAGAATTCCTGTGCTTGGGAAAATGAAAAGCTTCTTTCCATCCTTCCCATCTCAAAACGGAATGGAAAACATCTTAAGAAGTTGTATGGTTGAGATTTTCAACCTGTTTTCAGGGATGAAATAATTTAGGTTGGTGCAACAACTGTCCTGCTGGGTCACACAAGGTGAACTTTTGTGTCTCGTTTAGGCAGGTTCTGTTTATCTGTGTTGCACAGAGGACGTGTGGCTTTCAGAGCACAGAGGCTGTGATGTTTGGTGGGAAATTATGTCCCTTAGATCATCAAGATCTCATAAGTATATTTTCTTTATTGTGATTCAGGTTTTATACGCAGTCCTTGTCTAAACAACTTCGTAAACTTCTCAGAATACCCTTTTTTTCCCCAGAAATAACTGATTAAAATTTTAACATCTTGTGAAAAATTCATGAAAAACTGTTCCTTATAATTAAAATTTTAATTGATATCTGCTTGAATATGTTATCCGATTCATTATTGAAATTCTGTTCTTACTAAGATTTTTTATTAGAAAAAAATGCAGGGTTTCATTAAAAGAAATGTGACAGGTTTGAATGTCTTCAATGAAAATTATTTTGCATAATGAATTGTGTGGCATTCAAGCCAACCTCATTGTCTGCTCTCATATCTGATAATGCCATGTGGTACAGACAGCCTCTCACATCTATAGAAACGTAATATTTGACACCACTATTTTTAAAATTGCTGTATTAGCATGAAATGCAACTGAGTTTCATGAGGTTTCAGGATGAGGCTTATGGAATTGCCCCAGGGGATATTATGCATGGTACCGACAAATCAACCAACTTGTCCATGGCTTTAATTTCTTGCAGAGAGCAATACTTGGTGATAATGCCAACTCTGAAGAAAAATCTAGCAAAATTTTCTTCATCTGAATGTGGAAGCTGCTTTATTAACAGAGAGTATTTAACTTGCTCCTCGAATGAAGGAAAATGTTTCATAAAAATAGCTTGGAAAAAAGACAATTGCCTATTT
Organism: Tichodroma muraria; assembly: GCA_013390105.1. NCBI lineage: Eukaryota > Metazoa > Chordata > Aves > Passeriformes > Sittidae > Tichodroma > Tichodroma muraria. The sequence goes on along the minus strand of WAAG01064873.1, from coordinate 50,278 downwards.
CTTCCTAAAATGGTCTATAACTTCTAGACAGTGTCCTGCTAATTGCAAAAAAACCTGACGCATTCAAGTCATAAATCAGCATTTCTCAAGGCAGCCAAAATAGCCTTTAAAATTCATTGGGGTAAGACTGCTTTACTGCAGTGCTGGAACCACGGTTTCCCAACAGCAGCTCCCTATTCAACCCCAATATCTCTGCCAAAAGCTGGTAAGACAAATAGGAAAGCTGGGGCAGAAAAGAGAGAAATGATGAAAGAAAACTTTGCTGCAAATTGTATACAAAATTATTTTAAGTTATCTCATTTCAAGTGTCTTTTGCCCCCACCACAACTCACAGTAACGCTTTCAGGAGGGGTAGGTTGTGCTGATCAGCCCTGACCCATTCCTTATTCAGGCAATCTCCCAAGGGCAGCTTTCCCCACCAAGAGATGGGGAGGCACCTTTAGGATTTCACACACTTTGCTTGAAACTGTAAGGAGGACTTGACCACAGAGCATTATGCAGAAGACAGCTCTCTTTCTGGGGATCTTCCTCCCTACTATGTTTTGCCTGGTTCTGTCTGTCCCATCTCTGATTTGATTTATATTCCCTTTTCTTTCCTTAGTCAGCCTCTCCCTACTCCACATTATCTCCCTGCTTCATCTTCCTGATCAGGAGGAAAAAGTGATTACCCTGTGGCTCCTGCTAATCCTCATGCCCCATCACAAGAGAGGTTTTTTAGGGTGATGATTTCCAGCCTTCCTGAAATTGAGTAAAAATTAACACTTAGAAAGCCTAGGATCTGTGTTCTGTTGATCTGACTCCAGGCAAAACATGTTTCTGGCTGGGGCTGTTTTACATCTCATCACAGCAGAAAAACAGCTCCCACCCAGTCTTATTTGTAGTTTTTTTATCTCACTGTCCAGCTAAGCCAATCAATTGCTGCAAACTGTGTAGTGCTGCAGGGTAAAGAATAATAGAGAAATATTCAGCCAAACTGTACAAATGTTCCTCCTACTGGTGTGTGTCTGTGTTGGAACAGCAGCCCAGCCCAGCCCCTGCTTGCCAGGTAATGCCACTGGTCTTTGACAAGGCTCTTACAACTCTTCCACTTTCAGGGGGAAAAACATAACAAGAGCCATCATTCACCTCAGGAACCATCCACGGAATAATTACTCCCTCCAAAACAATTATATCTGCAAAATGCTCCTTCTCCTCAGAGGGAAAATCCTCGTGGAGACTGTTCCCAATTAAGGTTAATATATGCCTCTATTTCTTCACGAAAAGGGTTGTTCTGGTCCCCACTGGAACCACTCAGAAACTTTAATGGTCTTTGAACCAAGCCCAGTGACAATGTGTCTTCATTAGTGATAGGAGTGCTCCCCTGCTTCAGGTTTGTCTGAGGTTTGGATGCTTATCCATCACGCTGTGGCATGCTGGGGACAAGATATTGGACATAAACTTCCGGGAAGAACTGAGATTTCCTACAATTTGGCCGCCCCTCATGCCTGATTCAAGGGCTGCATGGAGGATGGTATTTTCAGTAACATTTGCTCTGGTGACACCGTTGGGACCAGTCCCTGCCTCCAGCTTCAACATGGCTGGGAAATCACAAAACCATGGAGTGGTTTGGGTTGGAAGAGACCTTAAAGCTCGTCTCAGTCCAATCCACGGCCGTGGGCAGGGACACTTTCCTGTACACCAGGTTTCTCCAAAATGGGGCTGGACAGCTCAGCACTGGTTCTGGA
>WAAG01064873.1:34438-48470 GCA_013390105.1 Tichodroma muraria | reverse complement strand
AACTGGTGTCCTTTGGGCCATCACTGGAGCAGCATATTCTCCTGAGTCACATGCACACTGAAGTAGTCCTCAGTTTTGGGGGCTGGAAGCTGCCAAGGGAGGGGAAGAAAATGAACAATTATGCAGCAATCTTTCTTGCATTTTACCTCTGCAAAGCAGCTTTGAGGGGATTTCTGTGTCAATTGCCCCACAACAACTACGTCTAAGGTTCCTGGGAGGAGCAGGGATTTTTTTTTTAGTGGAATTATTGTTTAATTTCAATGCCATATTAAGCAAACAAACTGCCAGACAGCTACCCTGGAGCTCCCTGCAGAGTCACTCTTAACAAATTCCTGGAAAATTTGAAGACAAATTCCCTCTGATTTTCATTGGCTCTTTTATCACCTCATCCATGCTTTCATCACCCTGCTTATGTTTGCCTTGATATCCCATTTCTTTTTACAACAAACAGGGTGCAGTTTTAATATTGATCACCATTCTTCTTTCTCTCTCACACAGACTGACTTCTCTCCTTCTCCCTCTCATCATACAGTTGTCAATCTCCACTCTTACCCTGGTTTAGGTATTGTATAATCTTTTCTTTCTATTTTCTATTATTCATTAAATGACTCCTCAAGATTGAATCTGTGCTACAAAATCTCTGCAATGTGCTGGTACCTGAAGTTCCCCCTAATTCCTCCAGTGCTGTGGTTACCAGAGCTTTGCTCTCTTGCCATGGTTGTCTGTGCAGTGTTTCACATTCTCCCCTTACAGGATTGCTTTTGTCAGCTCCTCCAGCAGTGAAGGGTTTCCTTCCAAATGTCCATGGTCCTTCTTGGCATCCAGGTGCCTCCACATTACAATGAATGGGGGAAAATAAGTCAGTTGTGAGCTGCAGACAGATGAAGGGGTTGTGCCAGCCTTTAAATCACCAGAGCATCTAAATGTTTGTTAAAAATAATAATAACCACCCTCTCATCAAATGTAGTACTCAAGAAACTATTAGATTTTAATCAAATGAGAACAAAGGCAGCACACAGTGGCTCACATTCATCTCGAGGCATCTTAATTCTGGCTCCAAATACTGCTGAAAGTGAGATGAATGGGAACTACTGACACCACTGGCAGAGTCAGCTCTTGGCTCCTGATCACTCTTAAAGCAGCTCAGACTCTAATGCCCACCCATCCCAGGGTTTTAAGGGAAAGCCTGTGCCTTGGAGCAATAGAGACTTTAACTTCTTCGTATAAATATGTAGAGTTGAGCCCCCATGTTCCTCCAGTCTTAAAAACTGTTTTGACGTGTGCCTCTGTCCAATATTCCGTAACACCTACCTGGCAGAGGAGCCATCATGGCCAGCCAGGTGGTGTCCCCAGGAGAAGGCTCATCCCCTGCTCTCTGCTTGTGCTGGGTTTTACACTGGGTCTCTTTGCAGTTGGACTAGACGAACATTGTAGGACCCTTCCAAGTGAACTACTTTCATTCCATTCTATTCCATTCCAATAAATAAGGAGCTGTAACCGTTCCTACACAAAACATTGGAGCTGACCCTGAGCACCCAACCCAGACATGTCACACACTACAGGAACACTCACCTCCAGATCCACCTCTGCTGACTTTAACAGGTCGGGGCTCTCTGGGCGTGCAGCCTGCTCTGAAATACACTTGGGAGGTGGAGGGACGTTTGCAGTTTGGGGTCCAGGTGAAATAAAGGTTGAAGAGCAATCAGGCAAAAATAACATTGAAGCTGCTTGGACCGCACTGTGCACCAGCACAAGAGGGATCCCACTGAGCATTCACCCAGCTCTGCCAGGATGGGATCCCACTCAGCACTACCAGCTGTCTGAGGAGTCATTTCCAAAGCCAGTTTCTCTGTGCTCAAATGAAAGCAGTACCTGTGGACAGTAAACCAGTAGTTGGATTTTATGATATCTGTGTTGCTTATCAAACTTCCGAACTCTATGGGAAATACGAGAAACACATGTCAGAGTTGTTTGTGAATAAACAATGAAATTGTTCCTTTCTGGGCAGCAGAACTGCTTATCAAATAAATGAATAAAACTAAGTATTCCTTCTTAACATGGAACTTACATCTTCAATAAATATCAGCCTCGTGTTCTCATGAGAATCTTATTATACAACTTTCTTCACTGACTCATGTATTAATACCATTTTGTATTAAGCTGGTACATAATTGATGATATGGAAGTGTTTTCATATAACAGCTCCTTCGCTGCATAATATAACCCACTTATCATATTTTCAGCTCAAAATTCAGAAAGTTCACGCATGCATTATACACTAAAATGAACACATTAACTGAATAAAAGAACAGTATATCATTTGCAAATTGCATGCAAACCAAAGTAAATATACAGTACTAAATGCTGATTTTGATACAGCTCATGTTGAAAGGCATAAATCAGCTAATAAAAAAAAATTTTTTTTTAGCTTAGTGGAATGGAAAAATCCCCTGCAGGAAACAAGATCCAGCCTAGTGATTTGGGTGCAACCTGTGTCCTATATGGCTGTGATTAACACATATGCTACCTATGCAGAGACAGGAATTTCCCCCAGCAAAACAGTCCTGTCTTTCAGTACCACTCATGAGAAGCAGATGAAATCCCTGAAGAGATTTGACTTTTGGGTTTAGGACATTATTGTTTTATTTTGTATTCTTTAGCCTGCATTTGCTCAACAAGATTCAGCAATACTTCAGTGTCTAAGACGGTAAAATTACCTAAGACTCAGGAGTTTGCTCTTTGAATAGGTTTTATAAAACCTATTTAAAACTAAGCCCAGGAAGACAGAGAAGGAAACCTTCTTCCTGCCAAACAGCACGCCAGGACAGCACAGACCAACAGTCTCTGTATTTGCTTACAAGGTTTTCATCCTGTGGAGCTCGTTTTACAGATGCTCAGGCAAAACCATTAATATTGGAGAGCTCTCTGGAATAAGTTCACCAATAAAAATGATGATGGTTTGCAGGAGGAACACGTGTCCACTTCAGCCATATGCAAACAGAGGGAGAGTTCATTTCTGTGCAGCTGCTGTGTCCCAGCCTAGCAAAGGGACCATGTGAGATGCCACTACCTGTTGTAGACTTCTGCCAGCACAGCATGGGCTCCTCAGACGCTGTTCAATTCCCTGTTATCTCCACAAGGGGGAATGGCTTTAAACTGAAAGAGAACAAGTTTAGACGGGATATCGGGAAGAAATTCTTCACAGTGGGAATGGGGAGGCCCTGGCACAGGGTGCCCAGAGAAACTGTGGCTGCCCCTGCATCCCTGGAAGTGTCCAAGGCCAGCCTGGATGGGACTTGGAGCAGCCTGGGATAGTGGAAGGTGGCCCTGGCCATGGCAGGGGCGGGAACAGGACGGTCTTTAAGGTCCCGTCCAACCTAAAACTCTCTATGATTCTATGTTGCACCATTAAAAATTTAACAGTACTGAATCTCCTGGCTCTTCCCCCTCCACCACAACACTGACTCATCACTTCTCTGCTGTTAGAGAAGGTGCTCAGGACTCTGGGTTCCCTTCCAGCTCCCTAGGGCAGGTGGCAAGCCACATTACCTGACCTTTTAACTCCATCCCCTCAAAATGACCTCTTTCTTCCCAACCCCGTGCCTCCTCTGCGGAGTGAAACAAGCCCTGCTCCAGCGACAGCGTGATCCATTATTAATCCAGCATCACTGTGTCTGGGACTTTGAGTCCAAGGCAGAAATAAAAAGACAGCAGCACAGGCAGACAGGGAGTGCAATCAGAACAGCGTTTGTAATTTAATAGAACTACCTAGAGTAATGCTATAATCTCAAACAGCCTTCATAAGTTGTTCAGAGAGAGATTCCTTAAATCCTCAAATCAGCTACAAATATACAGTTGCATTACTACCATGGATTTAAATGCCTTTGAAGTCAATAGGGAGATTCTCATGGATTTTTTTACAGGCTTATGTGGTATTTACATATATACACACATATATATTTATATTTATATATATATAAAAATCTCCCTAGGGGTTTAATCTGAAGAACTCGTAGCTGAGACCCTAAGGAAGGGCACAGTCAGAAAACTCTCTGTCCGTAAGGTTTTATTACAAAATCTTTTGAACATAGTTTTTATTCCATTAACCACCATCTTTCTTTCCTTTTGTCAAGGCAAGAGTTGTCTCTATTCTGTAATGCAGACATCACCATCTCAGAGTATGTTCCCAAGGAAGCCAATTTAAACACTGACAAGAAAATCACCCATTCCATTTGGACAGAGAATTTTTCCAGCTGGAAAGGAAAAAAATCCTGCTGTGTAATCTTAATCAGGTTTGCTGGACAAGTCAGGGAAAGATTGAGGTTTTGCCAAAATGAGGATCAAAATTATAGGGAAAAGTAACTGAGTTTTATTTGCTTGTATCATTGCACTGATTTTCCCAAGCCCCTGTGTTGCTTGGTGCAGAAGCAAGGCCAGCTGGATGCTTACATTCAGTGCCACCAAAGCTGGGCTGGGTCACCCATTCATTTTTCATCCCTGTTTTTATCATGCCCATCTCGCTCCCTTTCTGCCCCCCTTCCTGTGGTCTCCCATGCCACAATCCCCTCCTCCTCCACCTTGTATTGAGCACCGTTCCCCCTCCTGCCCTTCCTCAGCTCCTGCTGCAGGGGCTGAGGGATGGCAGAGCAGCTCCAGCATCACCCACAGCTCTGGAGAGCCCTGGTCCTGAGAGCCAAAAACGCCACGGAGCAGGATCATATGAGGTACCAAAAGACAGAGGGCTGGAGGACAGCTTCTGCTGGAGGGTTCGACAGACAAAAGGAAGCGAGGCGAGAGACAGGGTAAAAATAAACACAGGTGTCCTTCAGAGGGCACAGATGGGATCAGAAGCCTCTGACATTTTAACTGACATCTGTGGAAGCATTTCCAAACCAGAGAGCAACTTGCTGTGGAAGGGGGAAATGTTCCAATGAGGAAAAATCCATTTTTTAATTCAGTAAAAAGGATGGTATTATTAAACATTTTTGTTTCATACTGATTTGGGGATGGGGGATCAAAAGTAATTTAAAAGCCTGGTTTACAGTCTAAGGGCTGTTTCTCACCTCAGTGGTCCTGCCAGCTGGGAAGCAAACCTTCCCATACAAGTCCAGGATGGGTTTAGCACAACAAGCCCTGCTGCTTGTTCTCAGCAGCAGCCAAAAATTCTGTGGAAAGCCACAGTATGGACTGGGTCTGCCATCACTGCAGGATCTCAAAAAGCTCTGCCTGGGAGTCACACAAGGCTTAATCCCCAGAACTAGGCACCACTGCCATGCAAACACAGGCAAAGGGTAATACAAAACTTCACTGAAAACCCAAGTGTATTTCTTTAACCAGATAATTTAAAATTTTGCTCTATATTTCTTTGTTTCAAAGCAGAAGAGAAAAAATAAAAACAAAACAAAAGACAAACAACAGAAAGTGCAAATGTAGACCAAGAACAAAAGGCTGTGAGGTGTGTGTCTAGTGGATAAGTAAAGCATGAGTAAGGAATAAGAAACCTTTAGCTTCTTTAAATGTCTTTCTATTGCTAATTAAATACAGTCCATCATTTCCCATGGGAAGAATCATGGAAATAGAGCCTTGTGGCACAAATCTGATAAGACGGGTAAGATACAACTGCCTCACCCTCAGACAAAATCCTCGCCCACACTTTTTTCCACCATGCTCTCTCAGTCCAGCTTCCCACACATCTCACCATGCTGTCCACCCTTTCAGTGAAGAAATGTTTCCTAACACCCAATCTTAATCTCCTCTGCCACAACTTGAGGCTGTTTCTTCTTATCCTATTACTTGTTCCTGGGAGAAGAAACTGCCCCCCACCCTGCTACAATCTTCTTTTGGAGAGTGAAGGTCCTCCCCAAGCCTGCTTTTCTCCAGGGTTAACACCCCCAGCTCACTCAGCTGCTTCTCATAAGACTTTTCAGAACAATTTGTCCCAAGGACATGTCATGTGGTGGATTCTGCAGGTCAGGAGCATGGGGCACCTTTGCAATCCTCTCTCCCTGCTCCGAAACCCCTGACCCAGTGCAGCTCCTCCGGCAGAGTTCCTCTCCCAGCCTTCTCCCCCTACAGCCCTGCTCACCACCAGTTTCAATGCACAAATCCCAACCCCTGCACTTGCTGGAATAATCTTGTGTCATGTTCACAGAGATCAGACAGGATTTATTTCTAGATGAAACTCAGCTGATAATATAAAGCAAGTTATTAATCCACTCAGACCAGCCATCTAACACCCAAAGCCTGTTACTCTTGCTGGCTGGAAGGAGATATTTGATTGAATCAGGAGGGTCTTTTAGCTCTGTCTTCTTGTTTGAGTTAGAAGCTGCTTAAAAAAATGTAGCCAGGGTCTGTGTCCCTGCATCCACCACCTGACTGTTGGCTCTTCATTACTGGTGGCTGAACCTGTGAACTGAATCTTTGCAGTGAGAGCAGGAGCAAACATCAGGATTCAAGTTCCCTCTGCTACACTTTCATTTAGTACCAAGATGCCAGGACTAGAAATAAGACCAGTCCTGATTAATCACTTAATTTTTTTGTCTTGCACGTTCATTAAACATCTCTTCCCTTTGGGCTCTGAGCTCTGTTTCCCTGCCTCTCCCTGGTAATGGCTCACCAGCTCTCAGTCTCCCCCTCTCCCAAGCTGATATCCCCCATCACCTCACTGCCCCACCTTTCTGCCTCCCCCACATGGACAGCCCTGTTCCTGGGATGATGGCACATCCCCACGCCCCTGCCACAGTCCCCAAGGGAGAGCCCCATGCCCACAGGCTGGGCAGGATGCAAGGCAATACCCTGCAGCATTTACTGCCCTTCTGCTCATGAAAAGGCTGCACCTTAAGAGTTTGGGGGGGGTACGGATGCTTTGATGTTTGGTGTAGCTTCTAACACTTGTGGTTTTGTACCTCTGTGCTGAAAAACTCTGATTCCTCCATAGGAGTGGTTTAGATCTGTCAAAACTCTGTGTTTAGCTGCTGGTTTAACCAGCAGGGACTGGATTTTCTCTCCTTTTCTGTCCGAGGGTTTGATGAGAGAACTGGTATCAAGAGGATCAGCCAGAGAGTGATGATAATGCTTTTAGCATCTGAGCCAAAGCCCACTGCCTTTAGTGAAAACTTTTTCAGTGACTTCAGTGGGGTTTGATCAGCCCTGTGCCTCACATAGGACTGGGCAGGCTTTGCTTTGAACGCAGCTTCAGCATCAGACACCAAAGTTTCCAAAGATCACCATGTGGCCCGGTCACAGAAATTTGAGAACAGGCAGGGCAGCAAGGGAGAAAAGAATTATTCTTTCTCCCTATGCTTTCAGTTCTTTAAACACCTTTCTCAAGCCTCTCCCAACGTATTTCTTTTTCAAGCATTCCCCAATATCTCCTAAAGCATCCAAAAAAGAAAAAAGACATTGACTCATTTTTAACAGATAGGTGTAAAACCCAAGAAAATTTGTATAAATAAACAAATAAATATGAGGGGAGTGAAGAAAGTAAACACAAAAAAGATTATTAAATGCTTTGAGAGGTTGACAGGAAGGCACTGGTTTAACTCCTCTCTCACACAGCCTGAAATCTGCTAAATGCACAGAATACAATTCTCCCTGTCTCTGTTTATTGCATTATGCATAAACTCTGCTGTCCGGGGAGACAAGCAGATCTTGACATGCTGTGACAAGCTGCCAAAGTTTCTGCAAACAGGAGGTTCCTGAGCAGCCTCACTAAATGAGGACAGCCCACACGTGCTCCTAACGAAGCAAGCGTGGAGCTGTGCCTGCAGTCTGCCTCTCTCGGCACCAGGAGCACGGGAACAAATGGGGGATGGAAAAGCCTGGAGCAGCGGATGTGAACTTTCACACCTCCCAACAGCCATTGTTGCGGCTGTAAATCAGAAATTAAATGAGCAGTCGCGAGCTGCGCCTGTGACCATCCAAGGATTTAAACTCATTAAGATGCTGTTTGACTCCAGGTATTTTTGGGGTGACGAGACCACAGTCTCATTTCCTTCTTCTGCCTCGTTACACACTAAAAACTGAAAGCTAATTAGCAGCTTGCATAAAATGCAGGAGGCATGATGAGGAAAGGTGTAACAGAGACAGGTGGCTGTCACCAGGGAATGTCTCTTCCCATAAATGCTGGTGCCCATTCACAGGCTCTAGAAAACCTTGTCCCTAGGAAAATAAATGCCAGCTGCAAAGCATGCAGTGTGTGCTCTGCTCCTCTTCAGCAGCTTCCCCTTTGCACCCCCAGTAAATTACAACTTTGAGGAATAGCAGTCTATAATCGTGGACATGCAAACTCATTTTTCTTTAAGTGAAACCTGGCTAACGGTTGAGTTTTACTGGAGCAATTTTCAAACAAACAAGCTCTGAAACTTAAAAGGAATCTTAAATGCCATTAAATGATACAGTTCCTTCACAGGGATTTCTCCTGGGAAGGGATGTCTTCGATTCAAGTGCCATGTTATGACAAGCATGACAGACTTGATAGCGATCTGTTCCAACTCATGACATTGCTTAAATTAGGTTAGATAGAATCTATACAGGCTTTCAAAGGAAAGCTCCTCTGGGTGAAAGCACTATTATTTTTTGTTAATGGCAGTGAATTATGATTTTCTCCTCCTAGGAGTCATAAACTACGTTGCTACATAGTACTACATCATGTAATGTAGGTAATACATGATTCCTTAGTAGGGGTGGAAACTGTTACATTTGCATACATTAGAGCCAGAGTTGTAATCAGAATGTGTTTTCCCGCTTCCTTCATTGAATATTCATGGATTTCTTTCCCACTTCCCCCTCTGCTGCACATGCCTCTCCTTGACCCGGTGTCTTGCTCTAGCTCGTTCAAACGGTGGAAGGGCTCGCGCTCGCGGCGCGCTCCCGCTGCTCAGCAGACACCGAGTGCCTGGCTGGCTTTCAGACTGCTCTCTGAGCCCCACTCGCTGCCACGCACATGCAGCCACAGCCTCAGCCATGTGGAAAGACAGATGGAGGCAGAAAGCAGCTCCACTCCATCGCTGTGGGCTCAGGAGCACACCAGGCCAGGCAGCTGCTGCAGGCACCAAGGACACTTGCAGGTAAACAAGGGGATTTTGAGGTTGTAGCAGCACCTGAGCAAGCCTGACAATACCACAGCCAGCAGATGACAGGGTAGAAAGGCACAGGGTGATGCCTTCAGTGCCATACCTCTCTGTTCAGTACATTCCATGCAGTTATTTCCAAGGGCTCAGATCTCTGGAGGGGCTCTTAGGCTCCTAAATCGCTGAGGCTTTACTCAGAAATCCTGTTTAGCAGCCCAGCAAGCAAACCCATGCTTGTATTCTTCCACAGCTTTGATAGGTCACATCTCGAATTTAAGAAGAGTCATTCAAGTGCAAACACAGATGACAGACTTAAAGGATTTGTTCTGAGCTCACATGAACATACCTGTTTTCCCATCAAGACAAAGCAAGACAGGAGATTGATGCCCATTTGTAATTTGCAGAGGGGTTGAAGGCCATCTAGGCAACCTGGACAAAGGGAAGCAGCAAGTGCACTGGTCTTGATGTCACACGTGAGCACAGAAACAAAGCAGCAAAGCTGGAAGACTATGAGAAAGATCAAGAAACAGAAGAAATTCAAATTGCTTTTGAACACTATAAAACAACAAGAAGTATATGAAGTCCTAAGAAAAATGCTTGGTTCTCAACTACACAAACCCACACTTGGTCCATTTTCCTAAATAGTCTGCAACAATAATAAACAGTCTGCAAGCTGTGTAACAGCACATCTCTAGTTTCCCCTCCAGATAAAGTCTGTGCAAGTGCCCGAGCTTGGGACAAAAGGAGAGCTGGGTGAGGTCCCTCAGGGGCTCCCGCGGCCCTGCGGGAGCGCTCAGACAGAGCTGACAGAGGCGGCCGATCGGGGACGAGCTCCCAAGCACATCACTGCTGATCAAAGCAGAGGAGACCTTCCTGGTGTCCATCATGCTGGCAAGGCTCAGCCAGGTTAAGAGGAGCTTTCACATCCATGTGTCAAAAGCCCACAGTAATAACAGGCTGCACATTCAGAAGTGAATTATTGCCCGTGCCAGGAGTTTAGAGAGAAACCAGGAGCATTCCTTACCGACTCAAACCAATTTAGGCTCAGGCTGCCAGAGTGACACGTTGCTATTTCTTAGCTGAGAGATCATTCAAGGCAAACTTGCACCCTGCAGGCAGCCTGTGGGCAGCTCAACACACAGCAAGGGGCAGGGGCTGGTGTGTGAGGCTGCAGCATGAGGGAGCACTGCAGGTTAGAGGCCACTGCCACCAAAAGGACACAAAAAGAGCTCTCTGCTGCCACAGAGAAATATCCTCTGCCTCAGAGCAGATTTATGGCTGGGCTGCCAGGGGAGAGCTGCCTTTAATGAAAAGGAGCAGAGAGTGAGATTGCTGAGGGTGTGCAGATGGGGAGGTAGCAGTACATGGTACTCCGAGGGTTTTAATACATGACCAAAGATGTACTTACAGCTGAAAGATGACTAGGTGCCTAAAAATGCAGAGAAATATATGGGACCAGATCTCTGAGGAAGAAAGTTTTTCCTGGGATGGGATTAGAGGAATTTCCAAGTCCCCTCAGTCAAGGGAAATGCAATGACAGGACCGTGGCACTTCTCTGCTTCTTAAAATTGCAGAAGTAGCTCTGCAGAACTGGTCTTTGTGCAGAAGAACTGTTGGAAAACTAAAAGGGGAAAACAAATTATAAATAGGATGTTGCAATTCCTGTGCCATTGGGACGAGCACAAAGCAAAGAGTGTCAGGTGGTTTTACTTCCTACGTTTGAATTTGTGACAAGTTCATGGTAAAAAAAGAATATGAAAAGGATCTTGAAATAACTTTGGCCTCTCTCTTCCCACATGAGACACTTGTCACAATTATCTAATAATTGTGTTACAGCCATTTGCCATCCTGGGAAGGACAGACACTGTCACTCTGCTGCTGCACTCATCCTGGAAAATCATTCACGTAATGCAATCAAGGAAGGAACATGCTTTAAAACACTATCCAAACTCACAGTCCCTAAAGTTGGAGGAATCACACACCACTGAACAGACAAGAGTCCTGAGTTCCTACCCAGTTCAGGGCAGATGCCCCTTCAATCCCAGTGTATGGGAAAATTTGCTATTGTCTTGGATCATGGGTTTTCAGCTGTTAATCAGCAGACTGCAGTGCTGTTAATCTAAGATCTTTATGAAAACATTATTTTCAAAACGAACTTTATATTTATGGCTGATAAGTGTCATTTGATCATTTTTGTGAAATTAAATTTAAGTTCACACTGCATGGTCTCCAAACTACTCTATAAAATTACACTTAAAGCAAAAATTATATAAATCATAGACAAACTGGTATAGTCCCTACCCCTTAAAAGTACTGTATGGGTATTATTTAAATATGATATATGCTAACAAAATGCAAATTAAATAGCAGTGGGTGTGGTATATATGCAAATTCCAAACCCTCCCCAGTCCCAATTTCCCCTTCATGAACTGCCTACAGCTATAACTCAGAATTTATAAGCCTCTCAGCTTCTAATGCAATCTCTGTCACGGGAATGAGGCAAAAGAATGGAAAATGATACAAAGTCAACCTGCTGCCTTAGGCCCTGTTCCTATCCAGGGATTTGGCCACCGAAGGAAGTATTGGCTTGAAGATGGCCAAGCAAGGTGAGGCACAGGAAGGTGTGGGGCTCGTGAAAAACCCCGTGTCCTGTGGGCACCTGAAGCTTTCTGTATTACCCAGCAGAAAGCTGAGAATTTGAGGGCTGGAATTCGCACATGGAAAGCATCATGGACAAAATCCTGCCCTGCTGCTCCTTGCAGCAGCTCACAGGGACAGCTGATCAAGAGGAACCCTGCAGCTGCTGTGCCACTCATACCCACAGCCCTCTCATTTCCATCAGGCACATCTCACTTTCCCACAGCACAAATTGCTTTCATCAGCATCTCCCCACAGCTTCAATGCAATCTGTCTCCTCGTTTTCCGCAATAATGTAAAATGACAAATTCCATGAAGAACTATATCACACCTCTACCTAGAGGGGATATTTTTTATGTTTCTAAGGCCTAAGTGCCTGGATTTCATTTTTACAAAAACAGAGCCCAGGTGCTTGGACAGAAAATATCCCCTGTTTCAAACCAAATTAATATTTTGGAGAGTCCTCACTCCTAAGGTGAGAACTGGCAGTAGAAATGACCTGTCTTTGGGGCACGTAGGTCAGTTTTTTTCTGGAGGAAACATGAAAGTCATCCTTTTGGCATGCCACTGACACAGAACATCATCACACTCACTAGCACTGAAGGAGAAATGCCAACAGCTTGAGTTGAGCCCTACACTTCAAACACAGCATCCCCCACACTAGTCCCAGAGGGAAATTTTCCATATACTAGACTGACAAAGCATTGCAGGTGCTCTCCTCCATCTCTCCTAATACTTGAAGGCCTCCCTGCCTTTGATTCTCTTTAAAATTTTCTTTTCAAGCTTCTCTCAAAGGCTGTGGGGACTTTCACCCTGTGACAGCCTCACTGTGTTTTTCTCAAGAGCCTTCCAGTGGCTTCATTTCCCTCTAGGGCCCTCACCAGGGAACCAAGGCATCAAATTTCATTTCAAGAGACTCGATAACAGAGGATCTGTCTGCCAAACCTGGCAGACTCGGGCTTGACAGAGTTTTCCTTCCACCGTTTCAAAAGCAACAGGATAAAGCAGCCCCAGAGTCTCTCCTTCACCTTCCTCCTTTCGAACCCACACACTACAAAAGGAATTTGGTTGTTTTTCACTCCTTTATTGGACTCACTGCATTTGTCATCAAGACCTTCCCCTGAAGACAAACCTAAAGACATACCTAAAGGACAGAAATGGAGGTTTTCCTCATCCCATTGATTGAGGACTTGGAGAGGGAACAGAGCAAAACACATAAGACAGGTGTGTTAAGTCTGTCCAGTTCCAGGACTCCCAGCTATATGTCACCATTCACTGAGTGAATTTGCTGAATGTTACTACATTTTCTGCTTTTATTAGATCTTCGTGAGCCACACAGCCTTCACAGTCACAGCCATGTAGAAAGGAAACTTAGTATATAGAGCAGAGACACGACTCAAAGAACAGAGGATTAAATAATTAATTTTGGTTCTGAGAAAGCACCTCAAAGAAGAACAAATGAGAACCTACTTTTAAGTTCAAACTCAGTGAAGGCAAACTTTATGTTCCTGGAGACTGGGAAAGCTGCCTTTTCCCCTGTGAACACGTTTTGGAGATAGCACAGTTTCTCTGAGTGCAGAGTAGCCTGAAAATTTCTGCATGAGAAAAAGGTATTTGAAGAGGAAATCAAGGAAAAATGCAGCTTTGAGCACATCGTGCTTGAAGCCCCACCCACTGCAAATAGAACACCCTAATTTGTGACTGCAAACCTGGGAGTAACACGATGATCAAAGGCAGTGTCTGACAGCGCAGTACTTGTGACTTGTTCCTGTCTGTTCTGTTCCCACCTAATTATCCCCTCCTGAAGTGAATGGAAAATAGTTTAATCTGTTTTTACAAAGTTCCTTCCATCAAATTAGTCAGTGATGTACATGGTACAGTTACTGCTGGTAAAACCCACACTTAGGAGCAATTGAAGACAGAAAAACCATCTCTCAGTCTCTTGGTTTTTTATTTGACAAATTTATCCAGCTCCTACAAGAGGAGGCTGGAAAAAAGCGTGCAGGGAAAGGCTCAGCAGACACCACCTTCCTCTGGCATACTGGTGTCAGGATGGTGGTGCACATATATAACACACCTATTCCTTTATCCCTACTGATAGAAACAAACAAACCAAAAATCCACAGCCCATTTTTTTCTCTCCCCAGCCCTCCCCCTGCCCACAGGAGCACAGGTTTTCCATTACTGATGGTTGAAGCTCACCAAGACTGCTGTCACATGGGATGCTGTCCCCAGCCCTTCCAAAACTTCTTAAGGAACACTCACTCACACCAGGGATTATGCAGCTCTGGTGAAAATCACACAGCTTCTTAAGGATGGAGAGA
>WAAG01064873.1:16918-29133 GCA_013390105.1 Tichodroma muraria | reverse complement strand
TGACTCTCTCAACGAAATTATAGGTCAGCTGCCTACCACCACATGGAAACTTTATATGAAGATGTTCAGCTGTCATGTAATTATCTGGATTTTCTTATGAGGTGAACATATTTTGCATCATATTTTCAATACCAAATCTGAAATCTTGTATTCTGGAAGCACTAGGAATCTCAGACTATGTTGAAATTATTACTAGCTAATGAGAGCAGAGATCAGAGGCTGAACTATCCACCAGCATGGCTGAGGATGACTGAAACTGCTTTTGAAAACAACCGCCTCAGACATTCCACCGCTTCTCCTCCTCCCCCCTTCACTCTCAGATCCAGGCCTAAAGGAGAAAACCTTATTTCTGAGCTAAACAGACAAATGGGGATACAATTTAGCATCAACCCAGGACACCGTTCAAAGAAGCCTCAACTTGTCTTAAGTGAGCAAACCAGTCAGAAAAAAAAATTATTATGAATTTTCATCTACTGTTTAGTTGCCCTCACTCTACCGATTCCCTTTATCCCTATCAAGAAGATTGCTCCATGGATCTGTAAGACAGCAAAAGAAAAAGTTGTGGAGAAGTGTCAGCTTATTAATCAAGTACATATGGCTCTCCCTGGAAAAGAAACTTTCACCTACAACCCAACTGATGTCTGCGTTTCTGTGCTCCAGCGAAGTGCATTTTTTTTTTCAAAAAAAGCCAGGATTCAAAATATATATTAAAAAAATCAAGTCTTCAAAGTCCTTCTTTCAATGATAACTGATTTCTTTGACCTTTTGAAAAGCTGATCCTTGACCTTGAAGATTCTGACGTGTTCTCCTCTTGACACTCCCTGCTCCCTGCCCTGCCAGCTGTCCCACTGTGGCAAACATCCTGCACAGAACAGGGATGCAGCCCCTGAAACAGCACAGAGAGCTCTGCTTACACCCAGTTCTTGTTGTCACCACCTCCCTTCCCATCCTAGATTAGTCTGCAGCCTTTGATACAAAAATTGAAGGAACCATTAATAACAATAACACCAGCAGTGGACAATTCAACCCCAACATAGCTGCTGTTTGTTGTTGTCCAGCAAACCTAAGTGTGGAGGCAGGCTCTGTTCTCCCAGCCTTGAACAGCCCATAGACATCCACCTAACCCTTCTTCTTCTCTTTAATTAGGAAGGATGATTGGGAGAGACGGAGAAGGTGCTGCAGGCTTGGTTACCAGCAGCCTGCAGTGTCCTCATTCTCCACAGGTACCACCACTGACACTCACAGCACGCCAGAGCACCTCCAGGAACACAGCTCTTGGAAAGGAGCAGATGGCTTGAACTGCATCCAAGGAGGCTGAAGTGAATGAATCCAAGCACAGCCAAAATGCAGGATGAGGACAAGGATTTCTTTTAACAGCTCATGGAAACATCATCTCCCCCTCTGTGGAAAAGCATGCTGCTCACATTTGTCAGGGCTGTGCTTTGGGTCTGACACCTTGCAAAGTCTGGCTGCTTAGGTGGCATCAGTAATCCATGAATTTGTCACCTCTGGGCTGGATTATAATAACTCAATGTGTTTTCAAACTCAGTGTGGAAACTGTACACCAGCTCCAGCTGGTTGGGAATGGGGAACAACTGCTTATTTCATGGCTTATGTTGCCAAGGGCATATCTGGTTTGTGCTCAAGTCTTTCCCATGGCTCCCAGCCAGTATCTGATGCCAGCTTAAGGCCCCAGTTCTATTTTTCAAAGCAATTAGTGTCTCAAGTTCCAACCACATCAAAGCCTGAATTCTCATCCCTGAACCCCCACGGCATCTGTGTGCCTTTGAGAGGTCTTAAAGCTCAAAACAAAGCATCTAGGGGAGCTGTGAAGAAAATAAGGTGGGTTTTATCAATAGCTGTGGAATATTTTTCTAGAGGATATCAGGCAAGTCCAGACTCAGTACTGGTACACTTCAGGCATATTTCTTTAAGGTGGATTTACTTCCTGACCTAAATTCACAATTCAGATAACTGTTGCACGCCAAAACTCTTCCCAAAGCCCTCATCATATCAAAAGTCATGAGTTTCTACTCCCATCTGGAAGAACTGGAAGAGGCCCTACAAAGTCCATTAGTCCACACAGCCACTGACCTTGCACACAACACACAGATGCTCAATTCCTGTAGAGAAAGTACAGAAAAGCAAGAGCAAGAAGAATGTGCTGAATGCTTCAATCTGTCCTTGACATTTTTTTGGATGACAGACCATTCCAGAGAGGAAGTTAGAAATTATTTCCATTTAATATACACCTACCTTCTCACATCTGGCAGTTTTGCAGCTTCATCAGATGAATTCTTCTGCTCCAATCCCGTTACGAATTACTGGTAGATTTGAGTGGTTTGTTATTTACTCCTCCAGGTTAAGCACCTTGACAAGAATCCAGGGTGATGTTATCCTACCTAACACACCAGCCTGCAGGCAGACTGATTTGTCTCCAGTATCACCGAGTGGAATTACCAGGTTTATTTCCTGTGAAAGCTTATTTCTCCATAATTTTAAGAATTACAAAGGGACATTCTTTAGCAGATGGACAGGATTTTAGACACATTATGTGTGTTAAGCAGACTTCAAAATGCAGTTTCTTCAGGAACTGTATTTTTTCTACATGGCTGTTTTCACTCAATAATTCTCCTGCTGTTTTTCCCCCCTTCCCAGTGCATCCCTCTCCTCTTGAACTTTGTCAGTATCAAGTCCTGCTAGTTGTTGATGTGATTATTTTGCTGTTCCCACCAACGTCTATGACATCTCTTTTTAAAAAAAAAGCCCATAGTAGAACAGGCAACCCCTCACATTCATCATATTCTGCCCTTACTCAGACAAGATTAAAGACCTTTCAGTAATTAAAGATGGAAGGGTGTCATTGAAAGGTACAGGGCAGCAGGAGAAGGTGAGTTATCCAAGCGACACATCCGTGAGTCTCTTGTCTCCTCTGACCCCTTGTTCTGAAGGCTACCGTTTGTAAATCAAGATTAATGAGAAGAACAGCACTTAAGTGCACCTGATCATAAATCTGGGAGAGTTAGTACACTCTCTGACAAGATTAATATATTTTATATCTGACACTGTCTGTGAAACGTTCTTTGTTCAATTTATTACCATCTCAGACCTGAAAGTGGAGAAGAGATTTCCTTGCAGAGCAAATTTCACTTTTTGCAGAGTGTTTAATTTACAACTCTATATCCATTTTCATTCCTCTTGAGGTTATTTTCATTATGAAATAAACTTTTAATATAATTCCAGTGTAATTATACATAAACCAACATATTGGCAAAAAGCCACAGAAGAGTGTTGTTGGTTAGATCATTAAAACAATTTGGGAATTTTTTAAGGAAACATCAGAAAATGCCACTTCACCTAATTCAAAACATTGCAAATGAAGAATTGTTCAAAAATTTGTTAGCTGGGGAGAAAAAAATCTGTAGCCTAAACTACTTTTTAATATACTTTTTTACTTGAAGCAGACTGAATTTCACATAGACCTGCCTTCCTCCTTTGAAATTTATAATGATCAGCAAATACTTCATTTACATTTTAAAAAGTCTGAACTCAAACTGCAGTAATTGCAATTTACTGAAACAGGTTTTTTCAACTAAGCCAGTTCCTTCTTTTAAATACCCTCAGCTGATGAAAAAGAACGGTTGAGATTTCTGTCTTAACTTGAGACAACAGCATTTTTCAAATCTTTTCTCAGCAGTTAGGAAACAATTCTCATGGTGCCACAGCAGCCACAAGAACTCTGTGACAAATTGTAGCTGGTATTCTGATGTCCAGAAGTTCTTGAGCATGGCCAGTGAACGTGGTGAAGATTAGTTTTTCAAGTTCTCTTTGGTGGGCTGAACACGCCTGAGATCAGCATCAGACACTGCAGAGAGAATTATTTTGTGCAAGGCTACACCAGCCGCAATGACAGCGTGATGTAACACGTAACAAGCAAAGGTAATGCCACCCAAGTCATCCCTTGTAGCTGAAATATAATGGAGCAAGGAGAAATGGGGTTCAGTCCAACTGAAGAAACTCCTCACCAGTTGCTTCTTCCCAGAGCTGCCCCTGAAGTCCCAGTGAGTGAGCCCCAAGCACGATGGCACATCTCTTCCCATGGCCATTCCCTCCTCCCAGGGCTGTACTCATACAATCACCTGTGCCAGACAAATACCTCCTGCCCCCTTCTGAATCGAAACCAGACCTAGAGAATAACCAGAGGGCCCAGTTTTATTCCTCTGGAGAGCAATCTATGGACATAGAACACCCACCTCTAAGATGCTCCTCCAATTCACACCACAGCTCCCGTGGTCTCCAGGCTGCCATATGCTACGGGAAGAACATGCCTGACAGAAGGCAATTTCCCTCCCAAGGCTCATCCCTGTTCACAGCTCCTGTCTTTACCCTATTTGATTCCCCTTTGCACAAACAGCCCAACTCTCACCAGTTCCTGCCCTCTGACACCACATTCCTGAAGGCAGCACTCCACAAAAAGTTTACTTCTGTATTTCTTGATCTTCACTGCCACTGTCACCTCCTCCCACCACACCATATGTTCCTCATCTCTCCCCTGCTGAGCAGTCTCTGGTCTCTGAAATCTGACAGCTGAAGTGACCTCCCCTTCCTGGTCCCCAGCTCTGTCTCAGCAGAAGTCAGGGACTGCAGTTGGCACGCTCCACTCTCCTCAGGAACACACCTGCAAACAAGGGTAAAAGCACGTCCTCATATCACCCTTAATCAGCTCTCTCTCCTGATGCTGTGGGTTTTTTGGGACCCAGAGGTCTCCTGTTATTTGGCTGTAGTGTGTTTAAGCAGGTCCTGGCACCTGGTTGAGGTCACTGGGCGCTTCACAACACAGAATCTGCCCCCCATATTACTACAGACTATCTGTTCCTAAAGCCTTTTTGTCACATTTTTCTCACCAGCACCACAGAAGTGCTTCTGCCATGCAGTAAACTCTCAGAGAGATTCTCAAGACACAAGGTCAGAATCTCACCCATAAACAAACCAGTTACTCCCGTTCACGTCCCACCTCCACAGCCAGGACTAAAATAAAGCAAAGTCAAGTTCTCTAATCTTTCATGGTATAAAACACCCAGCAATCTGAGGCTTATTAACAGATAATGATTTACTTTCTACCCACCAGTTATTTGCAAAGATCATCCACTCTCCCTGTCTGAAGTATCGTCAGGGCTCCTCCAAAAGTCTGCTCCATTTATCATTAGGGGGATTTACACTGTAAACAGGACAGCTGCATTACTAACTCTAATTACCCTGAGAAGACAAAGCACCGTGTGCCTACACATCACACTGGAATTAGAAGTCCAGGTAGAACAGGAAAGAGGCTTTTAATTAAACAAAGTCAGTTACCTTTCACAGAAAGCCTAGGATTTAATTTAAGCACACACACAGGAAGAACAGCAGGTCAAGCACTTTCCCCATCTTGTGAACCTGAAGCCTAGTGATTGCCAAACACAACCATCATTTCTACTCACCTGCCTCACATTCCTCTTTAGGAGTATTTCACTCTCTTCTTGGCTTTCTTTCCTTTAATTAGGAGTAAAGAAAAGGTTGTAGTGACTTCATAGCATGTCAGATTTAATCTGCATAAGACCCCACCACATGTTGGGGGGATGTGTGGCAGGAGTTTTTAATAAAGGATTACAGAATGCACCTGCTGTGGCTGAAATATTGTGAGCTTTTTTGAAGCTCTGCATTAGGTCAGCTTTGACCTGACCATTTATTACTTACCAGCCTTTGGCATTGGATGGAATCTGGAGCATGGTGATGATATCAACTGATTTAAATTGCCAAAAAAAGTGATCAGGTTCTTTGCACAAAAACAGAGAAGTGCTTGTCTTAATGGCTGCTGTAAAGATGGGTAGGATTCCTCTGCCCCAGACAATATTGGGTTTTTTGTTCCTAAGTGTCATCAGATAATGACTTTTATGCCAACAAGTTAATTGCAAAAGCAAAGCTATGAAAATATATACTGAACCATAGTCACATATTTTCTACATTTGCTTGCAACTTAATGTAATGAACAGAGAGTTTTAAGAAGGAAGATTGTGGATGCCACAGAAAATAAATGCTCTTTCTGAGCAAAACCATCACGCAACCAAATGAGCTTCCAACTTTGCTTGCACCTCTTGCACTGCTCATTTCTTCCACCTCCCACAGGGGGCGGGACAAGGGGTCAGTCACTTTCTCCACGTGAAGGAGCTCAGCCCAGAGCTCCCCAGGACACACCTTTGGCCATTTGGTGCAGGTTTGGGACAGACATCCTCACTGCAAGCAGCTGCAGCAGCTCCGCATGGCTCGGGCAGGTCTGGGATTAGTGGTTCAGAAGAGGCAGCAGCTGTACGCTCTCCTGTGTGTTTGAGAAGCCTCCTGCCCACACTTCCTTTCCATTTTCTGCTTTTGAGGTGATCTGAACTAAGAAAAGCTCTCTGTAGCTCACTGCTGGCGTGTGCAGCTGCACTGCTTGGTTCAGCGTCTCTGACAGCCCCGAGCAGAGCCAGGAAGGGGCAGCTACACAAACCACCAGGGCTGCAGAGCTGGACCAAGCACGCCCGGGAAACAGCCCCCTTTGGAGTGTTAGGAGTCTCCTCTGGAACAAATCGCTTGTCAGTTCACTGCTTACAGCTGCCAGTGTGCACCAGACTGTTTACTGCATCCCAGCCCTGAGCGTTCTGATGGCTCGCAACAGAAGTGAGAGACATCCTGGAAATACACGGAGCACTGACAGGTGCTAATGGGGCTCCTCTCCTGCTTTAAAGCAAGTCTATTAACACATTATGCTGCAACTGAGGGTAATTATTTCCAAGGGAATGGCTCACCATGACCCATGATAGGCTCTCATAATGGCAATTAAACTCACATGTGACTAATACACATAAGATATTAACTGAAGTTTGAGGATTTATTAAGATTTGCAGAAACATCTCCAGGGCCACAGAAGACAGTCTCCTTGGGTTGCAGAAACCAAGTACAAAGTAAGAAAAGTTCTCGTTGGCTTACAAAGCTGAACAAATTAATTTCAAATTTTTAGTAATACTTTCAATTTTAAAGGAATACCTCTGCAAATCCAACATTTTATTTAGTAAACACATGAAAATGAAAGGGTTGTCACTCATAATGTGTAATAAAGTATTACATTTTACCTTCAGCTGACACTACTTTAACCTACAAGATTGAAGAAGATTCAAGAAGTTTGGACCACGCTCTCAGGCACATGGTGTGATTTCTGGGGCTGTCCTGTACAGGGCCAGGAGTTGGACTTGAATGATCCTTGTGGGTCTCTTCCAACTCAGGTTATTCTATGATTCTACCTCTGAATATCAAGATAATTAAGAAAAATTAGAAAAGGGTGAAAAGAATAGCATTTACATTCCACTGTTTCTCATCTAGCATTGTCTTTCTCTCCCATCCTGAGATCTGATGGCAGCACAGGATTGTGCACTCAATCCTTCCCTGACACACATATAAGCAAAATACTGATAAATGGGATTCTCCTTGTTCCTTTGCAGCACCCAACTGGCTAAACCAGTGCTGGAGAGGGGTGAAAGCCAGCAGCTGATTCCTCTGCACTGGAAAATCTCCACCAGTCTCCCTCCTGACACTGGCTCTCCATTACTTGCCAGTCATGCTTTCATCTACCACTGATGCAAATCCACGCCAGCAGGAGCTATAAACAGGGCCAACAGCAAAAGTGATCACGCAAGCTCTGCTGTGCCATGCGAGCTGCGGGCCTCAGAGTGTAACAGCCTTGCCAGCAGCATGAAAGGAAACCCTTCCACGGGGTTCCACAGTGGCTTGCTAGGAATTCTACCACCACAGACAGCTGAGAGGGTATCAGTGGGCCACCAGCCTCCCACACCTCTCAGGATGGCTCTGCTGTGTCGGGATGGCAGCTGGCTGCAGCTACAGAGCAGTTGGCAAACCTTTAGCCCTTTACAGGAAACCATTCTGCAGCACCTGTCTGTAAGAACCAAATGCTCTTATGAAGAGTTTCCCCGGCTGCACAATACTGTAAATGTTCCTGAAGAACAAATTGTGCTGTTTTGAAAGGATAAATGACTCTCATCTAATTCTGTCCATGCAAGAGCAGTGCGGGAGGCTTTAACGACTACCTCTCCATTGCCTTTTGAATGTGTGTTTATGCACAGTTTGGATGTAAGGAGTGGAAGGAAAAGGAGAACAGAAATGAGGAAAATTTAGATCTACACATCGGGTTGAATGAGCATAGCAGCAGTTTTTACCACGCAGCCAAGTTTTCCACTGCCTCTAAAGCCTCACAGTAGCTGCACACAGTCAATATTTGACAGACAAGTTGGCAAAGCTCTTACTTCTCATATTACCTGCTTGCTACACAGCAGACTGGGTTGTAGGCAGTTGGGCTGCATGAATCCACACTAGGGAAACACCACAGTCTGGCTTCTCCCTTGGACCCGTGCCCTGGGGACAGGATGGGAACAGCCCTGCCTTCTCAGCTCTCACTGGCACAAGCAATAAAGCAGGGAGGGATAGAATTCCTTTCCAGCATTGATGGAAAACCTTTGGGCTCCATCACTCATGCAGGATTTCTATGGATAAAGGTGCACACCAGGATATCCACTGCATTTACCAACCTCCCTGCATTTATTCAACCAGCTTGGCACTGCTTGTGTGTCACAGCCTGCAGCTGGACCTCAAATACAATCTCCATGGCAGGACTCTGGCTAAGAGCAGCACCAAAGCCAGCATTCCTCTCAAGCTGGTGACACTCTTTCCCAGCCTCCTGCTTGGCCACTCCCTGAAATCAGCTGAGACCCAGACCCCATAGGTGCAGAACAGGACGTTCATGACTCGACAGATAAAAAAAATTTAAAGGACTGACTTTGTCATTCATCAAATATTGATTTGTCCTAGGTCTGAGGATACAAGGAATCACACTTTAGAACATAATATGCAGTGGGAAAAAAGTATTAAGAGAGGAAATAGTTTATAATTTCACAGGCTATTTATTCATATATATATGAATAACAGCTATATATATATATATATATAGCTATTTATCAAGCAGGTAAAACACAATTGGTAGGCTCAATAATGTCATTCCTTCATTAAAAACACCTTTAGAATCTCAAAACAATTCTTGAACGGAGCCTCCCGTAAAAAAAAAAAAAAAAAATACTGTTGGAGAATACAGAAAACATTCCTGCCTCTTTCAGCTTGTCTGACAGAACATAATTCTGCACACCCATGGATCACCAGATCAATGATCCAGTAACATAACTCCGTTGAAATATTCTTGATGTGGTGAGCATTAATGGCTCAGAAATAGGCCTATAGGGTCTCACCCATCAGTGCACCTGCAGCAATTCAGAAAACTGTAGCATCTCTCAAACTGCCATCAGCCCATTAAACCACAGGTCTACAAAAGCACCTCTCTCTAAAGGAGGAGCAAAATCTGGTATGACTTGGCAGACTCAAATAGCCTCATCAGAACTATTAAATAAAATACCTTCAAAGGTGCTTATGGGGGCTTTAGATCATGTTGAAAACCCCACACCTTTTGCATGTCATGAATCCAGAGCTCCAACAGATAAACCAAGATTCCATTCGTGAATTCATGTCAACACAACACAGGGAAACCTCCCCACACAGCCCAGCCACAGCCTTCCTCATCCATCAGGGTCTTTTCCCAAAAAGAGAATGTCTAAAAGGAACTGGATTTGTGCCATCACTGCTCAAGGGTACAAGGGGGAAAAGAAACAACACTTAGAGCTGTACCCAATCCATATTTTAAAGGTTCCTCTACAAAAAAGCTTACAGATATTTGGATAAAGCCTCTCTAAAATAGAAACTAAAATATTGATACATTAATCGTAAATAAACATGTACCACAAATGCAGCTCTGTAAGAAGAGTCCTGAAAGATATTATAAACACCTCAAAAAATTTCTTCTTGTATGATCTCCACCACTCCAGATCTGATCGTTACTAGGTTTTATTTTCAATAATATGAAAAAAGAAGGTTTTGCTAAGAGAATACAAATATCCCTGTGTTTCATAAAAGAAAGTTCCTTTTTTGACATGATTACCCTAATCTAATTAAAAACTGTGCTTGTCACATCTTGGAAAATTAACTGTCTTCACACAGGGCAAATGCTATCATTTCAAGAGGTCACAATAAATTACTTATAAACAAGAAAACAAAATTAATTCCTGATCTAAGCACAAAATTCTTTACAGACCTAATTAAAGAGCAAAAATCATCATCCTGAAGTGACTCTGAGATGCCTCCCCGCTTGCAGAATAGAAATCTGTGTGTTTAAGGGAACAACTCAATGCATTTGGGAAAGAGATGGAAAGCACCAAAAGAATGATATAAAAGATGAGAGACAGGATTTTATGCAAATGCAATACGAATATCAATACACCCCAACACTAGAACAGTGAGTGCATCATTATTGTGAAAACTGGGGGATTGGCTTTGTTGTCATTCAGTGCCAAAAATCAATGCTCAGTATCCTTTTCTCATGACACTGTTACAATTCATAAATTATTAACTGGAGTCTTTTGTAAGAAGTTCCTGTTTACAAGGTTACTCGGTAAGTTAAAATGTTTGTTTGCCCTCAGATCTCTACTGTAAAGCATCTGTGGGTAGATTTACATGATGAAGTTGATAGATTTGTATTTTGACAGTACATCTGTCATCCTCGCTTCCCGTGTCAAGAGGTCAGGTGTGCACTTGGTGTTATCAGGTGGCTCATTAGTGTCCTGTGGGATCTGCTACCTTGTCTGCTTTGCTTTAAGTGACAAAAAACGTTCTTTCTAGCCCTTGCTGCAGGAATTCACATCCCCTCTGCGACTGTTTGTGTTTTCCTACTGTCTGAAGATTGGATTCTTAGCACTTGAACAGAGAGAATGCCTCTGGACACAGCACCATGTCTGGAGAGCTCAGTCCTTGCACACACACCCTGACCCATCTGTGGGTGCAGAGTACCCCCACAGCCTCTTCTTTACAAGGCCTGGAATACACGTTTAGATGCTCAGCACAGCCACGTTTCATCTTGCACCACCCCCGTGTAAAAAATGCACATTAAGCAGAGCCAGCAAGCCCTGAGCTCACTGCTAACACTGCAGGCACTTGTGCCCTCTGCAGGGGCAGGGCCTAATCCTCAGGCTGTGAAAGCCATGGGCTACTGTAGAATGAAGCCGTTTTCCCATGACTTTCCAAAGGCCCTGTAAAAGTTCTTGAAAGCAGCAGTACATTCCTCTACTCTTCCTGCAATATTCCTCACGGGTTTGCTAATGCCTCCTGCTGACTGCAGGCACATCTTCAAAAGACAGATAGAGAACATCATTGTGCATTCATCTGCACCCGTGTGAACTCATCGGCTCCAGGAGTTCCACAGGAATCCGAGTGACAGCAGAGTTTAGTCCTGTGAATAGCAGGGCTGCTTTACAAAGCACCGATTTTATTTTGTCGGGAGTTAGAGTAATGCATTTTACATTGATTTTACCACTGTAGTAGATTACTTTGTGAGCTACTTAATTTAAAGGGTAAGCAAACAGCTGACAATTTTGTTTGCAAATCACTTGTTCTAGTGAATTTTAAGCAATGGGTATATTTGTCAAAATATAGGGCAAAGAAAAAATCATCATGGTTCTGTAAACTGGAAAATCACCCAGTGCATGAGCTTGGGTAGATCTGCACAGTACTGTACAGCAGACAAATAGATTCTGTACCTAATTTTGTGTTGTCTTTCAGGCTGTTTTTCCACTGCTGTAATGTTCATCTCTTTCTCACAGTGGCTCATGAATGTCATGAAATGAGCCAAGGAATGATGAAGGAACGATGACATTCCTTTTAGGCGCATGAAAATTATTTTGCAATTTATTGTGGCTCTTTAAGGACTCAGCCATATGAAGGCCACAGGTTAGCAGTCCTTGAAATGCCTTGAATAATGCTGTGTACCAATAACATGAAGTATCGTGAGGTAAAGCTTTCTTCCCCATGTCCCACTGTCACTCTTCTGGCTCACTGAGAGCATTTGTGGGGTTGGATGAGCTTTGCCCTTAATAGATTTCTTTTCATGTCTGAGCCAACCATTCCCTCTACTCAGGAGACCCAGTAAGAAGTTTCCTGACTGGAAGGCATTTCTGTGAAAAACCTCTCTGATGATTGAATTAAAAAAAAAAAAAAAAATAAAAAAAGAAGAACATTTCCCCAACACCTTGAGGTGA
>WAAG01064873.1:1560-16529 GCA_013390105.1 Tichodroma muraria | reverse complement strand
CCAAAATTAAGAAGTCACTGCTAGTGCTGGATTATCCAGTGTCCCTAAATAACTCCTATGAGGTTATTTGGTATATGTATGAGGCAGATACAATGCAGTTTATGGCTGAAACAGACAACTGAGTTAAGAGAGTTTTAAAAGCTGCAACCTTCACAGCAGCTTGAGGTACCTCACTTTACTTTATATCCACAAGGAAATATAGTACCTGAATTTCAGCTAAAGCTCAGTGTCTTTTCTGCTTAACCACTTGTGATCTGACCATGCTCTTAGGTACCTTCCAAAGTGGAAAACTTACATTGGCTAGAAGAGATTTATAAATCTCTGAGCTTCAGTCCTAGAAATTACACAAAGTCTGAGGGTGCAAGCATCTTCTTCTCTGTATGGAATAGGACAGGAGAGTGAAAACAGAGCTGATTTTCCACTTAAGTCTCCCTCATGTCTGCACCTTTTACAAGTCATTACATCTCAAAGGACCAGAAACATATATTTATTTCCAGGACCCATCTTGGGCTGGTAAAATGCAACAGTGACTTTTCACAGGCTTGAGCCCCCACATTCAGGGCAGCCTGTAGTGATTTTTCTGGCAACATTTCACTGACTATCATTTTGCATAAATGATTGCAATAACAATATGCTACTGATAAAACATGCCACCAGAACTGCTCCTCTTTTGAGCACATGTGATTTCTATGCATTAATGGGAATGTCACACTCACACACAGAGCAGGGCAGAATGGCCCCCTGAAGTGTTTTTACTCAATTTCTCCAGGTGGGTGACTTTGTCCTCATAACCATAATAAAGCTGTGGTACTTTATAAAATGCAAAAGGTCTCCTGAAGGTTGGTACACGCTGTTATTCTAACCCCCATTCGTGAAATTTCATCCAAATTAGGAAAATCCATGACATATTCACACAGGAGAGTTCTAGACTCTAAAGTACAAACTGTTAACTCTGCCCAGGCACTTTTTTGTTTGTCTTTTTAAGTAACTTTAACAGCAAAAGACATAGAGGAAATTATTTGGAGATAAGCTGCTTATTCATCAAGGCAAACTCATAGTTTGGAAAAAAACCTCCAAGTTTTATCATTGTTTAGTTAATCTTCCTCTTGCAAATGGGATTCTGGTTTCTTGACTAAACTCTAAGGTAATTGAAGTGAAAAACAGTAAATACTTCATATTTTCAGGTGTAGGATTCTCATTTCCAGGCAGTGAGAATCCCTACAATATCAACCTTCGAAAAACCACCCTCCTGAACATAACCAATATATTCCAAATTCCAAGGTCAGCAAATCCATTCTGAATTTTTCCAGAATTATTACCCCAATGCATTGCTGAGAGACACTGTGCTGCAAGAAGCAGTCCTTTAAATGACATTACTACAGTTTGGAGATACTAATTTATCCCCAATGTTTGTTACAGGATCATCTCTATCTCAATAGATACAGAAGCATCTAGGGTTGTGACAGAAGTCTTAACTGTTCTCTTACCTCAGGGTCTTTTCAGTCTGCAAGCAAATCTTGTGTCTTCAAAGCCATTTTCTATTGTTGTAGGTTTGTTATAAACTAACCCTTGAGAAAATTTACAACAAGTGTAAAAAATTTATCCACTCTCTTTAGATCCAGATTTGAACAAAAATCCTTGAAGATAACTGACTTAGAGGTAAATGGAAAATGAAAAAAATCTATCATGATTTTAACAGAGTTGTAGGATGCAAGGGAAACCTTGAAGGGAGTTATAATAATTTAATTTCTGGATAAATAAAATGCCATATATCTAGTTTAATCTATATATCCAAGCATTTATTTTGATACCACAGATATTTCCTTATCTAACTGGAGAAGACAAGAATGGTGGTAAGGAATGGCTGAGAAGTGAACAGTGGCACCTTCTGCTCAAAATGAGACAGGATGCAGCCCCTCACCAATCAGTCCTGGCAGTGTTCAACACTCCTGAAAACCAGCAATGGCAGGTGTCAAATAAAGCACATAATTCTGGTAATCTGTGTTCAAAAATATTCACCAAAACTGCAAGGAGGGCTACAAAGACAGGTAAAGGGGAGAAAAAAGGACATGAAGAAGCCACAGCTATTTTATGCCTACTGAAATGTCAACTGGATGGAAGGAAATCATCAGGGTCATCCTGATGAGGGACAAAAAGGACACAGTTAAGAAATAAGGTATGGGTATAATCAGGATATGAATCTGTTCAGTTTGGATATTAATATATCATCATGGAAGTGAGTGTCTGCAATAATCTTTGAAATTCTATGGGAAGGCACTGCCACTTCTAGAGCTAGAGGATTATTTCTCTGAATCAGGACAGGAGAGTGTCTGTCCAAACCCTGGGTGTGATGACCCACAGGATTTAGCCCCACAGAAGCTTAACAGTGGGAGCAGACTGAGGCAGCAAAGGGATGGTGAGGATTGCTGCTTAGAGAACCTGCTCTTCTAGAAGCAGTAGTTAAACATAACCTGTTTCAGAGAGAACACACCAAGGATCTGAGGCACTGATCTCTTCCACTAACAGAGCTGCTGGCACAGACTTTAATTCTGCTGTCTCTCAGCAGAAGGGCAGAGCTGGTGTCAGATGCCAGACAGCAGCATTGGAAGCAGCAGCAATCCTCCAAAGAAGGAGGCAGGCACACATCACAGCATTTGTGCAATGAGTCAGAAAAGGCTGTAAATCGACCCAAGATCCTCTGGAACAAAGTTTCTTTAGGAATATAAAATCTCTGCCCTGGGCTGGGCTTCTAGGAAGACAAGTCATCCATTCGGGCCATATTTCATAATCCCATGCTACCAAATTTAGGTTGTAGAGTTCTCCCTTCCCCAGCGACAGCAAAAGCACCATCCAGGGGGCTATTTCAGGGCATGTGACATACTGCACCCCTTTGGGGTAGGACTGAATTAGAGAAGTTTTGGTTTTGTTCTCAATTCCAGCACAAATCCATTATATGACCACTGGAAAGTAACTTATTTTCTTTGTATTTAACTTCAAAAATAGACAACTTTTCTCCAAAACTCTTTTTTTTCCCACCTAGAACATCTCAGCAATGGTTTTAACAAAGCATCACCACAGAGCACTTACCAAAATAAATAAATAAATAAATTCCAGTTATGGGTCAACACTGTACAAATAGCAAATGAAAAGGATCTTCCCTAATAACACCATGAATATATATGCAGAGAAACAATAGAAATAGTAAAGGTTATTTTAAAATTTAATCAGAAAATCAAAACAATGGGAAAATATTGGGAATGTAGAGCCCATTAGGGCAAGCAGAGTCTATTAACTGTTCAGCTGTCCAAGCATAGAGCAAAAAATCTGGTTTGCTTATCACTGAGTACAATGACCACTATGATCCCAGCTGTAATCAAATACATGATTGAAAGTGACCTAAACCAAGGAAATCAAAACCAAAAAACACAGAGCCAGATCTTTCCACCACTGACTCTGGTGGAATTAACTGGCTGAATGCTTCCACTCACTCCAGCAAATCAGAAATTAATAATTATTACCCTGAACAGCTTCCCACTGCTGATGAAACCTTTCCCATACACTAGAAAGTTTGTGCACAATGACTTACATTAGTACAAGACACTTTTTTTTTTTTTCACCTTTCTGTCCATATAAAAATTGGATGTGCATTGTCACCCCAATATTTACATAAAGCATAACAATGACTTCTCTCTCTGGGTCACCAGCAGTTCATCTGCACCACTGCACTTCAGTCTGCTGCAATGTCAGGGGGAACAGACTGGCTACAGCTTCACCTCTACCCTCTATTCTATTTATGAAGACTGATGACAAAAAAACTAACAGGCAAATAAGAAAAAGAGCATGAAATGCATCTACAATAATAGGGAACAATTACGTGTCTCAAAATGTAACCACTTGGAAATTCAGTCTGTCAAGGAACTGGACATTTAATTATTATAATCATTCTAAACAAGAACTAATTGAAACTGAAGATTCACTTTTATCTAGAATTTTGCTTATGAATTTTAAGTATGTTACCTATTAGGATATAACCAAAGCTATGAAAATCCAAACAAATTACTCCCCTTCCAGTAAGCCTTCCTTATGC
The DNA here is from genome assembly GCA_013390105.1 of Tichodroma muraria. Taxonomy (NCBI): domain Eukaryota; kingdom Metazoa; phylum Chordata; class Aves; order Passeriformes; family Sittidae; genus Tichodroma; species Tichodroma muraria. The sequence continues at coordinate 12,442 of WAAG01064873.1, read as the reverse complement.
AGTACAAGCCTGCTATCCTTCTTTTGAGACATCTCAATGAATATTTCTAGCTAATGGCTAAATTCTTTTCCATATCTAGATTCAAAGAGGCAAGGAATATGTATACTTTGCTATTCCCCTAGAGAATGGATTTATTTTAGGACAAGAAAAACTATGCCTGCTTTCAAATTTTATCTCTTTCTCATGCTTTCCTGCCATCACTTATGAATGTAAAGGTTAAACTACCTAGAACTATCTAAGGAAATAAACCTAATTGCACAGCTATAACCAAAGTTTGCCCTACAATAATTGTTACTAGTTCTATAAGTTCCATCTTTTCACCTTCATACCACCTTGATAGGTACTAAATTACAGTTGAAAATACACTAAGACATAATTTATTAACATGGTCCCGTCAATTCACTGGGATCAGCTTTGTATTTTTATGTTGTACTGTATGCAAGAAACACCTCAGACAAATCCATAGAATCATATACGTTGGAAAGACCTTAGAGATCATCAGTTCTAATTTCAGCATTTTCTTTCTACGATCCCCTAAATTACATTCATGACCTCAACTCATTTAAAACAATTTTACATATCTTTGTGTCATTAAGAAAGTCTTATCCTTAGTGCACCACAAGAAGCTCAGGCATGTTCTTCCACAATTTTCAGCCAGGTCTCAGATCCTTGGGAATCCAAGGTGCATTTCAGGTAGAACCAAACCTCCTTGTGTTTTCTTGTGAAATTATTATGTACCACTGAATAGCAAAATCCAGGTTCAGGAGCTGCAGCCACAGTTGAAAGGAGAAGTGTTGTCCTTTTCCCCTGCTCCTTTGCAAGTTCAAAGGATTAAGTCAATAACACCATGACAAAAAAGGGTCTCTGTGTATCAGCCAAGGAGCAGTTCCACATGCCATAGTTCTGGGAGGGAGCCTCAGGTTTAGTCTTTGCTACCGCGTTACCTATAAAAGAAAAGGAAAATGTTACTTACACAAAATTCACCTAAAAAAGGATGATAGCAGGTGCATTGCTACTACAAAAGAACTGTGCACATGAATAAACAATGAATGAATTTGCCCCAGCCACATCTTTATACCACACAAAAAAAGCAGAATCTCTATAGAAATGTTAATTACACTGCTATTTGATAACATGAGGGGGATTTGCAGATAAAGAAATGGCAGTTCACTATTAAATTTGACACCAGCATCTCCTGGAAATCATCTATTTTGCTTTGCTTCATATCATTCCCAGCACCAATGCCTCCAGCACAAGTGTAGGATTTACATCCCAAAGGGCCATTCATGCAAACTGCTGCCCGTTCCCAGTGGCCCACCCTACGGGAGGGAATCAAGGACCAGGCAGCACATGGGGGGAATAAACTGTTCTTGCAGCAGAAACCTCCCCCAGACGGCAGAACTCCCACAGGACCCTGGAGGGGCTGCAGGGATGTGCTCAAGCCTTAATGCACACACAGGGCACAAACCCAGCAGCTCTGGCTGCACAGTGAGGAGGGTCCTGTTGGATTTCCTGTCCTGGAAATGGGTGACAGCAGGCAGCTGGAAGGAGGAAAGCTTTGTCAGCTCTGCTCTGCAGTGTCTACATGTGTCACAAAACTAAACAGACACTCAGCATAGAGAAGTTTTTATTTCCTTCCCTGAGGGAACTGATGGAAGATGCAAATTCCTCAGCTTTGCGCATTTTAACTGTCCCACACAGACACTAACTATTCATCTAAATACTGAGTAGTGTCAGCAGTCTCCTGTGCTTCAAATATTTTAGTTACACTGTTTTTACTTATTTTCATGGAATGAAAAGATAGAGGACTTAAAGTTGATTAAATGACATTTCCTTTTCAAAATCATTTCCTTTATAATTAACCTGTGGAAGCCACTGTCCCACGTAGCACTGATCCCAGGGTCTTAAAAAGCTTTAAAAATTGATTACAAATTTAAATGGTAATGAGATCATCTCTGGTGCATAGTACAGAAAAAAATTAGTATGGAATGGATCTCAACTATTGTGTTTTATACATAAGGCAACTATTAAACTGGAAAAAATTCATGGATGTGTGCACTTTCTGTAATTGTCCCAAAGGGTTTTACTGTGTCTGGCTTAAGCATCCCATTGCTGAGGCTCACAGATGGCTGAACAGTTTGGGCTACTGGTCTGACAATTCAAATAGTCCCTTTTTGTGTAAATTTTAATAATATACCTAAGAAATATTTTGTTTATTGATCTGAGACAAATCTTTGGTTTCTTTTCAAAATAAAAATGTAAGTTATGCCATATTTTGCTTTTCCCTGTGACAAGGGAACTTGTCTTTCCGTTCTAGTTCCCTTACAGCTGTCCATAGGAAGGAAGAGGCAGCTGCATGAAAGAGGATTTGACACCTCAGGCCTTCAGCCATCAGTGCTAACATAAGTCTTTGTTCTGCCCCCCATCCCTCAAGTACCTGTCAAAGGCATCAAGGTTAGTTAACCCTCATGAAAAGGATAATTAACCTGACTCACTCTTCTCCAATAAGGTCATTTGGGTATAAATTGTCAGGTCTCTACTAGTATGCCCAGAGTTGAAGTTGTCTTGTACAGCATCTAGAACTCCTAATTCACCAGTCTCACCCTTCAGTGTGATTCTACAATGCAACTCCTTATCCACAAATGAGTAGCTAAAAATCAGTACTGGGAAAGAACTGAAAGGCTGAGGGTAATCTTTATCTTGCAGTAACTGAGTCCCAGTTATCCACATTGATTCCAGAGTTTGCAGGCCAAATTGCAGGTGTAGTGTCCCCCCCAGGAGAGCAGCAGGAGCCAGGCATGCTGCAGGCTACACCTTCAGCACTTGATGAATAACATTGGCCATAGAATGACAGAAAGGTTTGGTTCCTGAAGGTTTTCTAGTTCCCACCCCTCTGCCTTGTGCAGGGATGCCACTTCCTCTGTGCTACTGTGCAATGTCTATAGACCACTGGTATCACACCACAGCTGCCCAAAACATCCAATTTCCTCTCATCCATACAGAAATTAGTGCAGTTTCCACTCCTCAGAGCAGCCTTTACTAGACAACATTTGGTGACAGCATTGCTTATTAACTCAGACTGTAACCTAATGAACAACATTCTTTCCCAACTAGAAGAGGCTGTAAAGGGAAAAGCTGAGCATATGTCTCTCCTTGCTATTTCCTGCTAAAGACTCCTGGTTTATGATGTATTTAGAGATGCAGTTTTCTGCGACTTGTTGAACTTCAATGCACTGAACTAATTTTAAATTGCCAAGCAGACAGAGGACATGATATTTTCTCTCCATTAATTAAGAAATGAGATGGTACAGCAAAGGTTTGGTATAAGAAAAAAATCAGGCCAGCTACAGGGCGGTCTGTAATTAGAAAAATTCTGAACCTGATTTCCAGTGGTCCTCAGTGTGGCACAGTGGCATCAGTGCAGGTTCCCAACAGCCAGACTGGTACTTTCAAAAGGTAAAAGGCTGTCCAGCACAGGAATCTAACTTTTTGTGACATTGGTAAAGATTTCGGGTCCCTGTACTCAGTCTGGAAATTGAAGAATTGGTTCTGGAACATGATTATCCCTCTTGCACTGAGCACAACAAAATAGTTTATTTGGCTCACTGAAGACCAAATCAGGACCTTTTTCAGTTTGACTGCAGGAGTAAAGGGGTAGTTCTGACCTAATATTTCTTTTCTGAGAGCAACTACATTAATCACAGCTTTCTAAAACTGTGGGAAGCTTTGGGAAAGACTGGCGCTCACACTCACAGACACAATGAAATAAGAACAATCAGCAGACTGGCATCTTTAAATATAGGTGATCTCTGTACTTGCCTTTGTGGTTTTGACTTTATTTCCACTGCTGCAAGACCAACCTGAATAGTCTGGTAGTACTTTACAGTCCTCTCCATCCAAACAGGGGTTCATGTGACACCACCACTTCTGCAGGACAATGGAAGCTAGGAAAAAAAAAAAAAAAAGCAGGAAAGAGAAACAATATAATTTTTATCACAGTTGGTTTTTTTGCAGGGAGATTGTCTGTGCCATGTTCAATTGGTTGATTTCAAAAGGTAGAAACAACAATTACTGGTTTAATAGTGAATTACATGTGTTTGAGGTAAAAAAGTGGCTAAACACTTCAGCAGCCCTCAGAAGGGCAAATGCCATATGCAAATGGTGAAGAGGCAGGCAACACCAGAGACTGACTCCACCATTTGAATTGACCTCTGGAAGTGCCTTTCCATCTCCACTGACTACAAAAAAATGTCTTGTGTCCTTCATTTGCATGCTTCAGTCAAGTACCTGCTGCAAGTGGGAATGAAGCTGAGGCTTCTTGCTTAACCCATATATGCGTGTGGGAGACTGGACAAATGCCAGTTTCTTCCTTCACTGGGTGAGAAAATAGAATTGCACAGAGATCTAAACCAGTGAGGTCTGTCAGCAAATACTGCAGGCAAGAATGGAGAAACCTCTGGCAAGCACTAGAATATCAACTAAAAGGCTGCTTGCAGTCACACTGCCACTTTTGCAATACGTTTTGGAAGGCTACAGTTGTACGCCTTAACTGGGAATATTTACTAATTTTTTTACCCTTAAGCCAATTTCTATTAACACCATGATTATTATTTTTAGAAATGTAGTCATGACTTTATAAACCTGCTGTTAACACCAGCACAAACACCTGCATGCATGTCTCAGTTTTGCACTGCTCACGACGTTCATCAAATCCCAGAAAATTATTATGAAATATATCAGTACACAAACCTACATAATCTATATTGGATTTCAAAATAAAATATGGCTTAAAATGTTGATTCAGCTATTCTGCATTATGCTACTATGTGCACAAACTATTGAATCGCATGCCTTAAAAGATAACACATTCAGAAGAGATGAACAAAAATAATGGAATCTACTTCTTGTAAAATACTTTTTTTCCTTTTAATTTCAAGACATATTTGTTCTTCTGCAACTTTTAAATTAGGGTGTCAAGCAGGCAAGCTGACATCAGGATATTGCTGAAATGTTCATTCAATTACTTTTGTTTTGTACTTCTACTGAAAAACATTATGAAAAAATACACTTCTGGTACACTGCTTTGGCTTTTATAAACTAATCTTTCGGTCTTATAACATTACAAAATAAATGTATGAATTTCCACCAGTCCTTTGGGTCTCAGATCATTTGAATTGAAACTGATTGATTGTGAACATCAGATTGTGGACAAAAAATAGGTGAAACCTGACTGTGCTTCCTGGGAGGTGAGAGATCATTTCTGATAAGGCCAGCCAGAATGGAATGAAAAACACCCAGAGAAGATGGCAGCACACAACAGGGCTCCTGGCACAGAGAGAAACAGACAAAACAAGGGAGTGTGGGATGGAAGGAGACACCATGATCCTTCCTGGGGGAGTGGGAACGAGGAATGGCAAGCCACAGATCTGCTGGGGCAAGTAGGGCTGGGTGATTTGAGGTGGGAACACCAGGTACCAACCACAGCAGTGATCATCAGCTGAGAATATTGCTGCCCTAGTGCAACGACCACCACCACCACGGGATAAGATCTGCAGTTCAATGAAAATAAAAAACAAGCCAATTGCTTTATAAAATATTTTCTTTTTTTTTTTTGGTTGGAAAAGTAACTCTACGCTTTGGGCATATTTCCCCCTTTAAACTCAGGGCAAATTAAACAAGCCTGCATTCAGGACAAAGGTGCTAGAAAAGGACCCTAAATGTCTGTATCAGTCTGTAATATGCAAATTCAAGACCCAAACAGTTTCTTGTTTTCACAGTGTAGGAGTCTACTGAAGGGTATGTATAGAGTGGGAGAAAACACATCTAATCCTGAGGCTAAGGAAAGAGAGTTACAGTTCCTGTGCTGCAGCAACTCACTGTAGTCCCAGATGCTGGCAAAAAAAGCAAAGCCTGCTAAAGCATTACCCTGAGGAGTGAGGGGGAATCAAAGCCTTCCACTTTAAAAGTCAAAATCTTACATTCATCATATTTTGTTGCACTTAACTGCAACTATACTTGAAGAAAAAAATAGCTATTAAATTCCTTCAGCAACTGTTGACTGAATCAAGCTTCTGCAGTATTTACTATTTATATATTTCTGCTGTAGACAGTGTCATCTTTACAATCTTTAAAAGTGAGTTTAAAATAATGCCTGACTTCTATTATCTGTTATATGTAAAAGTATTTCTGCTATTTGATGTGTCACCTAAAAATGCAGAAGATACTTTTGATATAACAAGGAAACTCCTTAAGAAAATGCACAGTTAACTATATTGCTGAATTACAAAGCATAAAAACACAAGGCATGTAATTTTTAAAAAAAAAAATTTACTTTTTAAAATAACTGCTTTGACAGCTTCAAAATAGGTAAAAAAAAAAAAAAAACCAGAGTCACATATATTTAGTTTCATGTCTGACACAAAATATTTCTGAATATTAGATTAGAATTGAACTTTGAAGCTTTTTGTTTTATATTTAAGTGAACCGGTTGCAATTTTATGTGCAAAAGAATGAAAACATGATCTTGCTTATGAATTAATGAAATGAGGGATTTTGGTAACTTTAAGATCAAAAAAAGTCTGTCTTGGAGTAGACTTACTAACTTAACAAGAGCAGCAACCTCTACAAAAATAGGCACATTAAACGGTGGAATATTGATCTAGAGAAAAGCTCTCCATATCAGATGTCCCAGCACCATCTGCATGCCCAGTCTTAGATGCCCGTTGCATTTATTATCCAGTGAATTTTTAGCCAAGCTGCTAAGTCTTGAGACATCTGGAAGAGTTAATATAATAAGCTTGAATTTCTTGGCTTATGCTGTTTTCAAACTAGTTTTAGAGGAGAATTCTTGTGTGAAAAAATTCAGAAGTTTTATTGGCACAGACACGAAATAGGCCAGTACATATATTAAGAGGATTAATTACACCAAGATTTATGCACAGGCTCATTATCATCAACGCACAGAGACGTTTCCAAAATTAACAAAAGGAAGGATTACGCTTTCTGAGGCAGTGGGAAGTCAGGCACCAAGGATGAAACTTCTCAAAGAGTCTTAAGGAGCCAGGAGTGAGCAGAGCCCCTCACCTTCCACGCAGGAGGGCTGAGCCCGCGTGGTGCCGGCCACCTGCCCCGGGAAGCAGGAGCACTTCACCGTCTGCGAGCGCTCCTCGATGCGGTTCTTGTTGCAGCACCGGTGCACCGCCACGACTTCACACGTGCCTTGCTTCACCTGGTGCTGGCCTAGCAATTCCAGAGGTAAGGGATGGAGAGAGGGGGGGAAAAAAAAAAAAAAAGCGTCAGCGCCTTAGGGAGGAGCCAGGTTGTGCAGTCCTACAAGATAGCGAATCTCCCCAGCGCCAGCTTAAATCCCAGGAATGCAAAGAAGCAAAGCATCCATAGGATCTGGCTCATCCCCTGAGTTTATAAACTATTCTTTCTAATAAAACTAGGGCTTTTTAAGTCAGTTTTCCAATCTATCTTCCCTCACCCTTACAAAGCCATAGGAAGAGAAGAGCTTTCAGTTAGATGCTGAGGGACCCCTCTTCCTTTGCCTTCCTGACATCCATCAGGTTTTATATTTAATTCTTCCCCTTCATAAATGGACACAATGGATAAGAAAATATTCAATACGAGAGAGACATCTTAAATAGTAGGCAAACTTTTTAACACATCAGCATGTAAGCACTGCTTGCTATGCTTGTCATCACAGACAGGCTGAGAACAAGGCAGGTTGTAAAGCTGTCATGGATAGTCAAGTTTTGTCCAAAAGGAAAAACAAAAACACACCCAAACTGTATGGGTTTCTTCAGTTCCCTCCCAGACCACTCTGAACAAACCTCAGATAAATATTGTATCCTCCTGCTTTTCTCATGATTCACTGTCCCCCATTTCTTCAAGTTCATTTTTCCCCCCTTTCTCTTCCTTGCTCTTACCTTCACATCTCACCTGACTGCTCCTTACAGCTGATCATTTTCCTCCACTGCCAAACTTCCTCTCCATCCTGCCTAAACCTCTCAAAAACTCCACTTCACAAGCCCCTCAGCTCCTCACATAAGTCATTTCCATGTCCTCACTTTCCTGAACAGCCTTCAAGTGCTTCATCTTGCATTTGTCTTGTCTTATTTAGAGTAGAGCCTTGGATGGCTCTTATCTGTGTTTGTAAAGCACCTTGTAAATTAACAGCACTACAGAGCAGGGTGAGTTATTTCATAGGAGAGCGAGACAGAGAGAAAACACAGAATAATAAAAATAGTCACCATCAAAGCAGCAGAAAGTATGAGAAGAGAGACAGCGCAGATATTGGTGTAGGTGTGGCTGATATCAAAGGCACAGAGAATAAAGAAATGCAGGGGCAAGGGAGAGAAGTCTCCACAAACAGACAGTCCCCCAAGTGACAAACCTGAGAATTATCCTGCTTCCTCCTCACTCCATATTTGCCCTCTTTGGAGGTTTTTGTTTGGATATTTTGGGTTAGCTTGGTTTTTTTGGGTTTTTTTTTTGGTTTCTGCCACTAACTAACATCTGGCCCACCTTTACAAATCAAATTTTCCTGAGGGATTAAGATCACTGTAATTTTTGTGCAGAAAATGTTATGACTTGATTAGGTGTGCAATCTTAACTTTCAAAAAAAGTTAGCAATGCAATTTAGGCTTCTATGGGGGTTCTTAAAAAAAAAAAATTCAATACATACATATAACTTTTTTAAGAAGTTGGCTTGGCAGTGTTCCTTGTTGTGTATGTTTTAGTTTCACAAGTATTTCAAACACAGCTGAAATACTTGTGAAAACACTTGGCTGCCTGAATTTTGTTGCCAAATTTGTATTCATAACAACCTCAATGGACAAGAAACTATGCATATTCAATCTAGGAGTGGAAATGTGTTCTACTTGAGCACTCAACTTTTAAAAAAATTATATATACAGAAATTTGGGGGTTTTTTTCCATTTTTACCCTGAAGACAAAGCAATACATCTTTTAAGTAAAATGTGCTACAGTAAAAAAATGCATAAGGTATTTTACAGCAAGTTAATAAAATGCTGAAGATAACATAAAAGTACCTTACAGAGCCACTGCAATAAGTTTATTGGCAGACTCTGACTTTTCATGCAACTACCTAATACCCATATAATAATAAACATGGAAAAAAATGAAAATAGCTACTAGTCAGGAAGACAGCAGCTTCTCTGTAAGTCAATATGGAAAACAAACATACCAAAGAGAAAGTAAATTTGCCACATCATCCCAAAGAATTGTTCCTCAAAATACCTGACATGACAATGCTTGGAGAAAAGGTGGCACAAGTTCTGACAGAAAAGATTTTGTAAAATTAGACTGTTATTTGAGAGGTTGTTAATTTAATGAGGTTGTTAAATTATCTATTAAATAAATATAATGTTTATTTAATTATCCATTTATCAGTGCTACAACCTGAATCAAAACTCTTTGGAGTGAACAGAAGAAAATTTCCATTATTTTCCTACAGTGTCCACTGTGGTGGTTCTGCATTCACTGGAATCAACAGCGAAGTTGCTATTCACCTCAGGAGAGCAAGGGCAGAGTCTGGTTTGTCTCTTGAGAATGAGATTTTATAAACAATGAAAAGCAAAACTTCTGAGCTGCTCAGGCCACATATCTGCGTTTGCTGTGTATCTCATCTGAAAAGCTGAGTGGCCAGGTCTTGTCCTTAATCAAAGTCACTATTCACCAGCCATCAGATGCTGAGATAAGAGAAGCCTTTTTTCCAGAAGGTTCATCGTAAGGATGGACAAGATCCAGCTCCAAGGATCAATAAGTAGCTGCAAGGATGTCTATTTTCCAGCTCAAATCCTGCTTCCTTTAGGTGAACAGACCTGTTAAGCCAATACCAAAGGAAATCAAACACACTGGCCCTGAGCATACAGCCCCAAAAAACTGAGGCTCTCTTTCAATTATCTTGTTTGACTCTTAAAGCAGTGACAGTGCTACCCTGGAGTGCCAGGAGTCAACAGACACTCTGCTGTTTGCAGAAGGTGAGATTAAGTCACCTCATGAAAGCAGCCCTTGGTTTAGGAGCTGTTTTACTGTCACATTCCTGCTTGGCAGCTCCACCAAGCAGGAAAGGGAAGGTGTCCCCTCTTCATCTCCTGGCAGGAGTGGGATGCCCAGGTTTGAAAACACCACTGCCACACAAGGGAAGGCAGCACTCCCCTCCCTCATGCTTAATGCACAGCTCTTACAGAGTACAACAGTGGAGGCACTAAAAAGCCACAGACAACTGCATGCATCATTTGCATTAATTGGATTGCCCTTGTAATAGTCTTTCCCCTCCTACATGCTCACATCGATATTTCCTCCTGCTTGTTCACACACATCCTGACACTTTTTATGCTGTTGAGCACCATATGAATTTCTCCTTAATATTCAGACACATCTGTGAGCAGGTGCTGAACAAATGCTGAGAGTAAACGTGGTGCCTTTCAGTCCTGTTTTTGCCAGTGTGGAGAAATCTAGAGGATCAACACTCTTTTGCAGAGTGGCTTTCACATTTAAGAAGACTCACAGAAAATCTTAGCCAACTCTAACTCAATCTATCCCTCCCTAGATCTACTGAAACCTGTTTCATTTGCATTCAACAGCAGCAAAAAGAAAGAATATAAGAATTCTCTCCTGCATGTTTTAACATTCATCTTGCACTAAATAAACCTTCATCTCAGGGTTAAAGTACACTTAACATGCAGCTGAGATTATACTGACAGTAACACTCTAGAAATGCCTTAAAATATTTTATAACCCATGTATTCTCTGGAAGCCAAGTCATTAGAGGAGTAGGGACTGAAGAGTTTTTAAAATGTGAAGATCACAGTAAGTGAATTCTATGCTGGCCACTTCAGAAAAGCAATTTTAA
>WAAG01064872.1:5255-41012 GCA_013390105.1 Tichodroma muraria | reverse complement strand
ATTCCCTGTCACTGGGCAAGATATTAATCCTGTGCCAGTAAGTATTTGAGGGGACTTGGCCAGCTAAATAAATTTTGAACTCCCAGTGCGCTTGGGAGGTATTCACACTCCTTTTTCCTCGGAGCTGCAAATGGCAACAAAACACAAATAGGAACTGGATTAAGCAGCACAGATTTTGTAAATGAGGGAAATGAGGAGTCCTATTAGGCAAATGTGAAACTACAAACTGAGTTGCACAGGAGTGAATTTGCACTTGACATCATAAACTCTGTGGAGAGCACAAACACAAGTACCTGGACAGGCTAAATCACAGCATACTAGTAAGCAGAAAAAATACATAATATCATAGCTAGCACTGCCAGTGTGCCTCAGATCTGACCATCAATATTATATATTCTCTAGGACCAGAGAAATTATGAACAAAAACCAAGGGACAAAGGATAGGCCAACCTCATTAGAAAGCAAGGCAACTTGTACTCAAATGCTCGAGTTTTAACACCTGTGATCTGCTGAGCAAAGGAAACAGGAAGGAAACTGGAAGAGCTAAATACAAGTCTCCTTCGTACAGTATAATTTAGACATCTTGCTTACCCTTTTCAAATTCTCTGCAGTTATATCCTTCAGGCAAAAATACCCAAGCTAATATAAGGTAAAGATAAAAAATAGTGTTAGTTCTTGTGTTGCTTGAGCAGTTAGGAAATGTAAATAATTGTGACAATTTGTTTGGGAGATTACTAGCTCAAAGTTCTGTATAAGTCAGAACTATTAAGTAGTTTCATCATCAGTACAGAGACTTTTTTTTACCCCTTTGTTACAACCTCTCATCTTGAATTGTCACTACCCAGCACCCATCTCCCTATCACAATCTGCAGCANGGATAAATGCAGTCAGGTAGACAAAGGTGTGACTATAAAAAATGTTAAGAAATTAAAGCACCTGTGGGTATAGAATTAAAAGGTAACACAAATAAATTAAAATTTCCATAATTCCAGGGAAAGAAAAGGCACCAATACATGAAGGAAGATGATTCTCAGATGGATAATTTAATCACACTTTTTGCAGATGACCTGTGTAAACCAGGGGAAAAAAACCTAAGAAACCAAAAACAGGAAGATATATTTCCTGAAATGCAAAGTGAAGATACTGAATACCTAAAAAAAACCACCCTAGTTTTTCAAAGGCTTGAATAAAATTGGAAAGCAATAATAAACAAAAATGAAATAATTTCACTGTTTCAAATGCAGAAGTCCCATAAGCTTTAAGGGAGCCCAGCCCTGAGATCATTCTATTTCACTTTCTCCTTATTAAGGAATAAAATTAAGTTATGATACAACTTTTCTTGCCCCCAATACCCAGGACATTTCATCTGTTCTAGGAAGATAATAATTCTTACTTTAACTGCAAGCTTATGAGGTTTGTATTGCTACAGTTAAACACAGAACACCATCATGTGTCAATGGAATTGTAGGGATGAAAGCACCAGAACTGAAAAGCTTGTACTACAGGTGAGATCACTAAATCAATGGCATTCACCATCACATGCTGCTGCATCAAAAAAAAAGGCTGAGTCCTCACAGTGTGCTTAGGGGGGTTGTGAAATCGGGATCACTGCTCCTGTCTGCTGAAGCATTTATTACCCTTGCACATCTCACATCTTACAGGTGGGTTTATTCTGCCCTCGTCCTGCAGCGGGAAAACTGAGACACCAGGCAGAGTAAATCAGCCTCTAAAGGAGGCAGGTGCTTGGTGGCTTGAGTGGGGATCCAGATTAATTCCTTAACCTGCAAACAAAGGCTTCCAGCTGCTCTAATTATGTCTATGTACCCAAACCTACACTAAGGAACCCACTCAAGAACCCTGATGGAGCACAATGTCCATTCAAGGTACACATGCAGCAACTCAGTTTAAGCAACACAAAATACATCAATGTCAGTGATAAAATGGGAACAGTGGGACAGGACCTGCACCACTTGGTCCTCCTTTAAAGAGCAGTTGTATCAGTATGCAAACAAATCTTTCTTGTTAGCTTTTCCATATATTATACCCTGATAACTGGAAAATTAATACTCTTCAAGATAGAGTCAGTAGGCTGTAATTAGTTAGAGAACTATTGTCACACCAATCCTTAAAATCAGTGACACAGGATATTTGCTAATTGGGCAGAGAAGATGCTGAGCTAAATGAGGCCTCAGAGCAGTGCTTCCATTGCTCTTCTTGAAATCATTAAGGACAAGGGGAAGGAGAGTCTTGCCAGAAAAACATGTTCTGTTCAAACAAACTGCAATGTGTGCAAGGACAGCACAAGACTTCCTCTGAAACGTGACTGACTCAGCAGAGCCTCTGCAGAAAGCTTTGCCAGCGTCTTAAACCCAAAATTGAAGCCCTTGTTTGATTTCCTTGTAATTAAAGCTTCCACATTTGCTATTGCTTGGCCTTCTCTCTTTTCTGCATGACATCAAGGTAAACAACTAAGTAATTATTACAGCTGTTACCACAGACATCTAAAGCACTTACCTCGGGTAACAGATTTTGTTAAAATTATTGGGCTGGAATTGTCATCTGTTACTATATTGCAAAAAATCTATGTCTCTCTTACAGGCAACACATAATAAAAAGCTCAGTCAAAGCCTTCAATACACACTACTAAAACAAATCTTTCTTTTCTACAAGTTCATAACCTGGTTGTCAAATTAACAGAATCCAAGAGAGCACCAGACATGCTGTGCAAAACTTGAGCTATTCTCAGTTTAGAAACAATTTTGTCTCTTTGCTGAGACTCAGAGGTTTGGGGTTGCACTGTATTATGGTAGCTAATATGAAACCTGTATAATTACTTGACCTTTCTTCTCTTCCTGCTGCTTATTCTCCTCACCTGAAACCACATTCTTGTGCCATACCCACCTCAGTAGTTCTGAAGAAACAGGAGCCTCTGAATTCTGAAATACTTAATCTCATCCCCATGTAAATCTATTTGACAACTGAAAAATCTAAGTGAGGAGAGGAAAAATAAAATAACAGTGTCTGGAGAAGTGCAGCTCAACAATATACTTTTTAAAGTTTACCAGCAGGAGTCAGTCACTCTGTCAGGAAGTTCCTGTCTGTGTTCATGTCTGCAATATTGAATGGGATTGCCTCACAGGTACTGTGGAAGAAGCCTGAGATGATCAAACAATCCATAATTGAAATTCAGACTGGATAAATTCATTAACATAGGTTTAACTAAGGGACATAATGAAAGAATAGTGAAAAAATAAATTGACATTTTTCAATTTAAACAGTATTTTCCTCAAATAGAACATAATAATCTCCTTCTTCTGCTTAACAACAGCAAGAGCCTGTATGAATGCAAGCTTCATTTGGTATTGCAATAGCAGTGGGTGAACTGTTCTAAGAGCTGCAGAGCGTATCCACATTGGTAAGTGCCTTTTCTTTTTGTGAGCATAAGTAACATACTTTTTTAACAGAAATGGAAGAATAAAGTGTATCATCACAATTTCCCTCAGAGTAAAACTTATCAGCCTGACTAGGGAGAGGGATTAACTGACAGGAGAGCTACAGATAAACATCTCCTGAACTGTACATAGTGCCAAGAATGTATGAGAGGAATACTGTACTCTGAGATAGGGAAGAAAAAACTCCACCAAAGCCATTATAGCTATTGAAATGATTCAATAATATTTGGTGTGTGCAGTTCAATTATCCCACTGCCAGAGTGTAACTAATTTCACTCTCAGAAAACCTAGTAATCAAACTTGTAAAATTGAGATAGAGTAATTTTAAAATTAACCAAAAACTCAAAATGATTTGGTGTGAATCTCCACCTCATGAAACAATAAAGCTGCTTTTGTTTGCCATGTGACTCTACGTGGACTTGATCACTGCCTTTCACACCAGTTCACCAAGTTTTGACATATGGTCCACCTTTAGTGCCAACAAAGGCTCCCTTCCACGGCTCCTCCTCCCTCATTAGTTAAAATCCGGAGCTGAGGAATAAGTGGGATGTGGGAACCTTCAGAACTGAGTGAAGTTCAGTGGCTCCCGAGACAGTCACTGAACCACAGCATCCTTACCAGCAGCCAGCTGCAAGGGCTGAAGTCACTGGAGCTGTCATGGGGCTGCAGAAGGGAGGCCACCTGCAGCTACCTCATGGCAGGGTGGGCACAAACACGGGAAGACACCAGCCTGCACCTGCAGCTTGGAAGTAACTTGTAGGTGGTGCTGTAAGCCTGAGAACAGCAGCGGGAAAATAAACAGTTTACTTCGTGTGAGGGGATGTAATTACATAATACATAATTGTAATTACATAAACCTTCCAAGGAAGGGTTTGCAGAAGCAAGGATGCACCTTCTCTAATGTGCATCTTCCACTGCACAAATTCTGGAAGCCGGATTATAAAGCTTTAGAGTGTAGCACAAACACAAAGGTGATTGTATAGACCTTCCTCAAGGCAAAGGATGATAAATGACACAGCAAAGCAATTCATTGTTGCAGAATACTACACACACTCCAACACAAAAAAATCTATGGAGATTAAAATTCTGAAACAAATGTGGAGCTCAGGAAAAGGAAGCTTAATGAGCTACCTCACTAAAGGCAGCCTTTGTTCCTATGATTAATTTGATGTTTCCTCTCACATTTATTTTAGGAAGGGGAAAAATGACTGTAACTAATTTTCTAAAAGGTGAACATCAAAGCTCTTAAGTGATGTTATCTCGGAACCAAAATTTCTAACACTATGTACATGTACATGGGTGAACAATTAGCAACAGGCTTTACAGTAAGATTGATAATTTAAGAAATAGTAATTAAGTGTCTTGATTTTTGAATAACCAATTCAACATCCTCACCAGGAGCCGTTTTCTGAGGGTTGGGACTTTTTTCCCTGGTTTATGGATCCTGGCAGCAAGTCAAACTGAAACTTGGAGTGAAGTACAACTTCCAGAAACATCAACAAAAATACAGGGGAAACCAATAGTCCCAGTTTCAGGGCTTCTCTTCTGTATTGCCTTATTCTACAGTGAGCTTGTAAAGTAACAGGTAGTGAACAAAATTACGTTCTCAGCTGCATTTCATTTGCCTTTGCAAAGACATCATCTCTTACAATAGAAAAAAGGTGAAACAGGCCCAAGGATCTGGCAAGCAAGTGAAGGATGAATTACTTTTATTGTGACGAACTGAGTCTTGTGATAACAAAAACATCAGCTCAGTTAAAAATGTGGTATATAATGCAAGCTCACTCTTGTGATGCTAGTTAGACATTGATGCAATTGTGCTGTCTCCAGGCTTCAGAGCTCAGGCCTCAATGTGCGCTGCATTACACAAACACAGCAGCTTAAACCCAGCAGTTTATGGATCCTGGTGCTCCCACCACTGTGTCTTTAACATGGATGGGAGTCTCAGCAGCTGCAAAAGCCTGGAGTATTTTATAAGAGCCTGGGGAGCAGGAAGGAAATTCTGGCCCAGACACAACCACAGACATCTGTAGGACATGGCTGTGTTTCCAACTCTGCTGTTGGTCGCTACATCCCACAGAGAAGAAAGGACAGAGAACTCGACAAAAGTCTTCATGAAACATGATCTGTAATAAATACAAAGCTACCTGGTTCTCTAAGTCTCTTCCCTGCATTCAGTCTGGTTTGCTAGAACTCTTCTTTTGGTCTTTCATTTAGCTAGTTGACGGAGATTCCAACAGCACCAGAATTTTTAAATCTTCTTCTCTTCCTCTCCTTCAGACTTCCTATGTCATCCAATAAAACTTTCCTCTCCAGATTGAATTTTACTAAATAGAATCTGAAATTCAACATTTTGCCGTGAGAATTTAAGCTTGTCTCAAGTGAACATATCTGAAAAGCACTTAATGCCCACAGCTAACCTGAACATTCGTCGTTCCTTTTAAATGCCCTTTCGTAGCAGCTAGGAAAGTTCCCTTTTACCAGTGCACAGCCTTGGTGCATAACCACCCACGGCTCACCTCTAAAGAGAAGCAGCATTATTCCCCCAGAGCTCCAGGGTGATGTTATTAGAGGTCTGACTCCCACAGCCAGTACACTGCAACCTTAATGAACCATGTATTTGCATCAAGGGATTACGTCCCTGAGTGCAGGGGAGTGGACTCATTTAATAGTCTTTCTCTACCGCTGACTGCTCTGATCCCTACAGCAATCCTGCTCTGCAAAAAAACAGCTACAGAATGACAAACTGATGCGTTCCTTCCTTCTAAAACAAGTCACTTCTGATTTTATGGCTACACCAGATGCATTTTCCTCACTTAGATTTAAGGAGGACAAGCTGGTTATATTTCTCTCTATTTTTGCCAGAAGCTTTGTATTTTGTACTGGATGCCTCAGGACAGGGCTGATCTAATTCTACAAACTATGGTTGATCTCTTTTGCTTTTGCTGAGCAATAGCTCAAAAAATAATCTCTATGATCCTGACTGCAGCAATTGGGCAGGATTAGACAGTCAAAGGTCTGACATACACAGGCATGTACCTTTGTCTTTAATTCTGTGTGCCTCCATTATCAGATGGTAATGCAAATAATCCCTCATTTGAATTTTAGATAAATAACTCCTTGCCCCTTTTTTTCTTTGCGTAACTAATGTAGTTTTACCCCCTCTTCATGAATGAACATACATTGAGAGCTACTACTGTGAAAATAAAGCAGTCCCCTTATATTGGCTGTAGGGTGCCTGACCTGAAGAGCCTCTCTGGACTATTAGCTGGCATTAGCTGGCAGCATTCTGTCAGCCTCAGACCTTGCCAGTGGCAGAGGGAACTGGAAACTCTCAGCTCTCATGCCTCCAGAGGCTCTCACTTCCTACAGTCATGCAAGGGCACACTGGTGTATGCAGGCAGGGTACTTGGTACTGGTAATGCTCTGCTGTCTCTCCCACACAGGTAAACAGTTCCTTCCAGTGTACAGAGCCACCAAATTCATTGCCTCTTCCTCTTACAAATTCAAAGTTCTCCATCTCCTCATTGAAAAGTTGTATTCTAAGTTTGTCCTACAATGGAGTTAGGCAGCCACATGTAGAATTTTGCTCTGTAACCATATCTGTACCCAGCAATGTAAAAATCAGTGACTTCCCTTGGTCTCTTTGCTTGTGGTGTCTCAGTACAGGAAAGTGAGACCTTACAGATTTACACCTGTGCAGGTCCTAAAGAAACTTTTTACTTGCATAGTGAATATTCAGACAGAATGAAGATTGTGGATCACATACAGAGGCACTTCTGTGACACTCGAGTGGCTCAATCTTGTGGCTTTAATCACTGACCAGTTCTCATTTTTCCCAAACTGCCAATTCCATCTATTCTGACTTAGCACAGAAACTTCAATATTCTTTCCTCTAGTCACAAGGGAAGCTTGTAGACCTTCAAAACAGATGCTATCATTTGCAACTATTTCTGCTCCTGTTGTTCTCTCACTTTCTAAAGAGTTCATTACCAATCTCTCAAACCACGACCTCCCTCTAGTCTTTCACCCCCTCACTGAGTGAAATTAGTCTCTAGCTCTCCTTGAGCTAGAGACTGAAACATCCTTCTGCAGTGCTAGCGAGTGTCTCTCATTCAAACCATTCTTTTCTCAGCTTTAGCCCTCAGATAGGTGATGTGTTGCATTTACATATTTGCTTTTTTCCTCCATTCTTCTTGCTGCCTGCAATTCCTACAGACCTACAAATTCCAGGCCTCAGAACATCTCAGCCCCAGGCTGATGTAGCTACAACTTGTCTTAAAGAACTTCACTGCCTTATTATAATTCCCGTGTTTTAAGAGTTAAAAGTGCCTTTCCCTTCTCCTTTGATATTTTTTTCCTCAAAGATTTCCTTTCTTTCAATTATTACTGGATCCTGACAGCAGTTATCCTATTTTATTTCACATTTTACAGCCAGGTATCCTGTCTTAAAATTCAAAAGAGGTGGTCAGTAGCTTCCTCAACAGTAAAGGCTTGGGAAGGTACCAAGGTAACCCTCTTCTCTGGTTTTATCCTCTTAAATCCTTATCCATTAGAAACCTTGACTTCTATTCAAACTTAAATGAAACCCCTTGTATTTGAGACAAAATTTAAACATACGAATCAATTTCATTGCACATGTTCAGAAAGCACAGAAAGAGAAGCTAAGATACATATGCAAATCTTGGGTTTTCTTCAGAGCTTTCTTGGAATACAAACAATAAAACCAGATGTTTTCTTTTAAAAATTATCCAAGAACTTATACATATAGTTCCCTCGGTTTAGCCATCTGAGCTGTGGAAGAACTCCCAGCGCTGTGGTAACAAAATAAAAGGAGAGATGACCATAGCAGCTGAACTGAGTGATGAGCACACCGGTTCTCAGTCACTGAGCACAGCAACAGAAACAGAACCTCGACAGAGAGAACCTCTGAGGAGCAGAGCTGGTGCAACTGTCATCCTCCACTCTTGGACTCAAGGTACAGATGTATCAGACTGCAAATGATCTGAGCGAGGCTCTGCTTGACAGATTGCAGGCAAGAGCCAGCCTGTGCAAGCATCACCTCCCAAGTAAGAGATTGATGTGGCTGTGCTGGATATAACACAATGTTACAGAGCCTTCAAACGACAGGCAGCCGTGACTAAGGCAACATCCACTGCGGGATCATGGAGAACTGCATACTCCAGCCAGCTCCAAATCTATTTCGCTAGAACTTCAGGAGCAAAATTTGAACCCCTGAAGTCACAGCAGATACACTTAGCTTCAATCCATATTCAGGAATCAGTTAGGATAAGTATCCTTTAAAAAAAATCCAAACAGCAAAAATATATATTGTAAAACAAATTTAAAAATGAACTTTGGAGTACCTTTTATTTTCTTATATCATCCATAGTTTTTTCAGGTTGTTTTGCCTGTTGTTATCTGAAATCTATGTATTTCCTGGACTTGTTTTCTATCTTTGGGAGTGAATACACTGATTTTCTCTGTATTTATTGATGAGAAGTTTTTCCAAAATTGCTGAAGGATTTACCCATACAAATCTTTTTGACGCTCAATAGGATTTGTTTTCCAAAATTCTCTAGAGGCTTTTGACAACTCTAAACCCCCAGACCTACAATAAGTCTGCTTTGTGTACTAATGTGGTTTTATTTCACAATTTTTCTACTGAGCTGGCTTACAGGCATGCATACCTGCTGATCAGCACAATTTAAGGAATCCTGGAGAATACACATAAAATTCTCTGTCTCCTGTAAGGTAATCACAAGCACCAACAGCAGAATGTTTATGTGTCTTATGCTGCCCAGCTCGGATGTAAGTAAGGACAGAAGAATTCAGGAAACTGACTGAAAGATCAGCAGAAGCCAAGAGTGAGTGGGAGAAATGTTTCATTGGATAGTTTAAAATCTCCACACATAAATCAGAGGGAACTGTGAATTTTCTGGAATAGAATATTAGCCACCTTCAATGTATTCCCTATCACACAGCAGGGCAGCATTTTGGATCAAATTCACCCTGCTGAACATACTGAATTCCTCAGCTCTACTGAGCATTTCAGATTAATAATACAGAGGAGGCAGATGAGGTGAATCATAAGAGATCAGAAAAGGCCAAACCATTGCAGTTTTCAGGGTCCCCACACGACAGAGCTCACCAAGAGCAGCTGTGGTGTCAGTGCACAGGGTGAAACGGTGGCCAGGTGGTGGGGGCTGGAAAACCTGGAAGGTCTCACGTGAGATCATCCACACAGCGTGCCCAGTGTAGAACATGAAGATGCCTTTCATTCCTTTGTGTCTCAGTTTTAAAAATTGATTGGCAGAGCTCAGCCCAGACTCACTGAACTCAGTCTGACTGCCATATCCAGGTTCACGACTAGGTCTATAAAGATTAAAATTTTTCCGCTCCTGAGACATAGCTGTGTTTTTCTCCAAAAGCAACACCTTGTAGCACAGTCTGTACATGTGCAAATATTTGAAAGTCCCCTATTAGAAAAACAGAATGAACTGTTGAAATCATGAATTTAACTCAACAGGGTTAAAATCTGAAAAAATGGATTACAGAAACAGATCTACTGAAGGAACAGTCATTTGAGCCTAGAAAATCGTGATTCAGAAATCTGCACAGCAATTGCAGACGACTCCCACTGACCCTCACCCGTAATGTTCTAGGCAACAGAACAATATGCAAACCTAAAGTAAGCTGGTTTTCAAGAGGAAGATTTAAAAAAGGTTTTTATTCAAGAATTGTGCCCTATGTCAGTTAAAATTGTACACAGAGTAGGTGAAAGAAGCAAAGGTGAGAAAAGGCTGCAGGTAAAAAAACTAATCCAGTCTAAGGAGGTTATAATTACAAAGTGAATAGCCACAAATACACGCTGAATATTTCCATCGTTACCTGCCTTCTGGAGTGAATTACTGGATGATCAGATTCGTAACTTTCTCTTAAAATCCAGATTTTCTGTAGGCTAAATAGAACTCAGCATCTCTGAGTAGTCTGGGGAAAAAATTCGTCTGGCAGCATGAAAAATAATACAAAGTCTGAAATGGCAACTTGTGCTGGTAAGCTTTGCTCAAAGCACCACAATTTTTTTAAAAAAACCCAAAAACTTCGTACTTTAGGGTCACAGTTTCTGTCTTATATCCTACAGCTTATATGAGATCAAACCAAATTTTCTTTTTTCCCCATCTCTTTTACTAATTACTGGTAAAAAATCTGTCATTTGACTCTGCTTCTGATCTCCCAGTTTAAAATATTGAACGGAAATTAGTAACTGTGAACCTAAGGAAATTATTACCAAGCAAAACCAACAAGTAGGTGACTGCAGTGAACTGCCCCCCCTGGCCCTGGCCAGCTAGTCATGATCTAACAGAGAATACATCGATTGTAAGGTCACTGAAAGACAAGGGAAACACAACTGATATTGATGTAAGGGGAAACAAGCTTAGAGAACCTAATTGTTAGCCCAGTCAGTTCAATGAAGAACTATTCAAGTGGGACAGGGCCCACTGCATGCCCTCAGTCTCCTGTAAGGCACAGAGGTCCCCCATTATCAGTGGTCACGCCTGATTAATCACCTACTCAGCCACTCATCTGCAAATGACCTGAGCTCTGTAACTGACCCCAGTGGGACCACCAGGGCTCCCCCAGTTGTGAGCAATTATTCAATGGTCCACTGGGGCATTCAGCTGTCACCCACACACCAAAGAAAGCCATTTTACACTGCAAAATGCTTTGTGATACTTCCTTTAAAATGCATTCATGTGAAGACACTTTTTGTGAAGCAAAGTCCTTAAAAACAACCACAACAGAGAAGCAATTGTAGTGAATTAATTTTACCTGATTCAACTGGCAGGCATTATAATTACAAAACCAGCTCAGCTTGCTATAGAATTCTCTGTTGATACACTTTTATCTTGAAGAGGGGTAAAGAGAGAAAAAGCATTTAAAGGCACCTTATTATCTTCCTGATTGCAGATGAGGGCAAGAGCTGAGTCTGGCTCTCACTACATGCTATCTTCAGTAAGTGGTGTATTAGTAAAAGGAGAAAAATGTAACAGAACTTGCAGAGCCCCTTATTCCATAGAAAATGGTTTAGAAGCTAGTTTCACCATTATAGGAAAAAAAAGTATATAAAAAACCCATCAAAAATACTCAGATTGGGGTAGATTCAGGAATTCAACCTATAAGTTAATTTCTCTACAGCTCGCTCAAAGCCGGTAGGAGTTTGACATCATAGCTGACATCTAAGCTTTGTACTTGAGCATTATAGCCTACTTTGATTTAAATGCTATCTCCAATACCACTCTCAAGAGAGTTATGTCATGGAAATGAAGGTTTGTGTCACATTTACTTATTACAGTACAATATATAGAAAATATACAATACAATATACAGAAAAATATACACCATGATTCTGTCTTCTGAAGTACAGTTGCAAATATAATTGTTCTTCTGAAATGATCCTGAATTAAATACTTGCAAGTTCTAGTCTTGTGCATTCTGAAGACTTTAAGGTAGTAAAGTAAGCTCTTATCACAGTTTCATGAAGAGTGCGATGTAAAAATAAATCCTATGATAAATATCTGGCAGTAAAAGGATAATGAAGCAAATATAGAGCAGCCTAAGGATTGAAACTGGCCAGGGAATAAAGAACAACAGACTGGTTCATATTTTGCCTGCCTCTTGTGGCATTAAATCTTTCTTGAGAGAGAAATTGCACCTACCTATTTTCCTAAAAGAAGGATGGATTACTGGAAGTGATAGGTCAAAATCAATTTATCTACGTAACTGTCTAAGAGCATCACATTTTTTCAGCCTATTCTCTTAATGATGAAACATGATAGATACACATATTTTGAAGGGCATTATTCCTTTTTGCCCATATGCCAAGAGCAGCTTTTGCCAAAACCACAAAAAGTATTACAAAGTTGCTATGAGAGATTTTAAAACAAGTTAATTACTCATCTATGTGAGAAAGGAAACATCTGCCTTAAGAAAACCACCAAGCAACCAATTTACATTTTGAAAATGGTCACACGTTATTCAAGCCCGAAAAGTAAGAGAACATACAGGTAGGCATCAGACCTAATGTGGATTTTCAACACTCTTCTAATGTTACAGAAGGACCCAGCAATAACAAACACCACAGACAGACTGCATTTCATGATACTGCTTAGAGCCTCCCATTTGTTTATTTTTTGATAACTAAAAATTCATTCGAATTTGGCTACAGAGTAAAAAAGTTTTCCCTGATATGAAGCATCATTCATACTACATAAGTCTAAGAGAATACTACCCAGACAAATAATAATTAAAAAAACCTAAATATACTTTTATTTCAGAAAAAAAGCAAACAACATCAGTGTGAAAAATTTCAGACCAAATGTTTTATTTGAACTATAAACCACTAAAGAGATGCTCTTGCAACAGAAATTGGTGTAAGTAAGACTGAGTAATAGCAGCCCTACCTATACAGGGGAAAAAGGATCCAGCCTGTGAGAATGCTGAGGCAGAGCTGAGTCCTGCCTGCCCTCGCAACTGCCCAGCAGAGACTCAGTGAGCACGACACAAACGGGCATCTGCAAGTGGCTGCCTGAAACCTTTTGGCCAAGGAGAGAGCAAAACACGGTCAGTCAAGACGCAGGGCAGCCAAGAGGAAAAAGTCTCCCACTGATTTTAAGGGCCTTGTGTTCAGCTCTGCAATGTTTGTTTTCATGCAACCCAAGCTATTCTGCAAGTTTCCAGCCTGGCAAAACTTCCAAGCATGAATTACAATGGAAGCTGGAATGCATTCAAATGTTATTGGCTCTTCAGAAGTGGAGCCAAATTCACACTAAAAAGCACTGTTTAAAGGATAGGAATATGTTGATTTCCCAAAACCTGTGTAGTATCAAATGGCAATGTTAAAAAAAAATCAGAATTCTGTTTCCAGGCCAGAAGAAAGAGTGGAATAGCAATCTGAGCCTGTTCCAGCCTCACAAAATGCAGACTATTGCTGGGCTTGCAACACATCCACTGATAACAGAAAGTAGAAGAGATCACCGTGCAGTTTTGTTGTTATTAAAGGCTCTTTTAATCAATAAGTTACTTAGATGTGCAATTTTCCAGCTTAGCCATAGAAAGGTAGCAGTGTATTGCTCAGCAGAGTATTGCTTATTAACATATTTCAGCTTTCTTCCTTGGAGTGTGCAAACTACTGTTACAGAACGTTTAATACGACACGTTTCAGTATTTTAAGCTGGTGTTTTACTTCTGAGACCCTGTAGAGGGCATTAGGAAACACAAACATTGCCTCTTCCCAAGCCCTACGTTTCTGGGACTGTAATGGGAACAGAGCTAATGAGGATGGAGTGAAATCCAGCAGATACACCCACTTCTTAACACTTCTGTGCACACATGAAGTAAAAGAATCACCATCTTTCTGCTGCCAGTAAACCTGCCAGATATAGCAGGGTCTGGGATCCTTTTCCTTGACCTGAAATAATTTCTTTTCACTCGCTTGCAAATGTGGAGTTTGTGTATGAGTTTGCTGCAATTAGGTTCTGCAAGCCTCACTACTGATATTCAGGGCAGTAATATTGAAGCAACATTTACCCTCCCAATATCACTGTTTTTCTCTTATTCTTCAGTATTTTCTCCTGTTGCAGGGCTCACTGCAACTTAGGAGTGTGTTTCAAAGGTGCCTGTTTCACTCATGTTATTCTCCTTCCCAGTCCACTGAGTGGCACCAAAGTTTTTTCTTAACCCTTGGCTTTTCTGTTTTATTGAAGAGAAGTAAACCACTGCAGGACCGGTGTCCATCCCAAAGGGTGCTAATAACACATCTGTACCTGATCCCCATGAATATCCATCCACCTGCCTTAAAATGGGTCTGAGGAACAGGACAGGCCTGGACAGTGTTGCTGGGGTGTTTCAGTAATGGAAAAGGGTCTTTCCCTCACCACAGGAGCGCATGTTTTATTCGTGTGAAAACCTGTAACCCATCAGGGATCTTCAAGGACAGTGACAGCTCCTTTTTCATCTCTCATATAACTTCTATTCCCTGGATGGTCTGTTAATTGAATAAGAAAAACAGACCAAGCTGTCACATCCTCTCCCTATCTTCCTAGATTTTTAGAACAGTTGAAACTTGCAACAGTCTCAAGCCCATTTTCATTCAAGAGTATGTGGAAATACAAGCCAGGATGGAAGGGGCTGTCTTTACAATAGATTCACATCGAATTAATCCAAGTGGAAAGCTGTATGCCTCTTGGTTTTTTGTTTTTTTTCAAGTGTCTAATAGGATTAATTTCAAGGCTGTGGATGTGAGTTACCATGATTTCTTCCAAGCAAAGCAGAAGGGGCCATAGTGCTGGGCATTACGGGGCTCCCTGCCAGCCAGTTCTGCTTCATGCTTCTTTGCCAATTAATCTTGCAATGTCTGCCCCAAAAAAACAGGTTACCAATGATAAATGAACAGCTAAATGCTCATTTAGCATTTCTGTCCCCTTTTCACTTGTTTTTATGCTCTGGAGCAGACAATTCAGACATAAGAGGTGAAAGGTAGGAGACAGACAGCCACACAAAAACATGCACCCATCCATTCCTATTCCGAAAGGTCTCCTTAGGGAACATCTACCTGAATTCCCCAGGAGCAGATGTGTACAAGGAAGGGGAGAAGCAAAATGAGCCAAGTGGAGCTGTCCAAAGGCAGCTGCCACAGATCTGTGACCTGTAGGCCACACTGTATTTAATGCTAAAAGAAATGTGTGTTTGCAGCTACTTCTCAGCAACTTCACTCTGAAGGATATTGTAATTCATATTAATCATAAAAGCTGGATATTGCCTTTTGGGTTGAGAGGTGTGCAGAGTGGAGGAACTGAGGCATTTCATTTCAACAGAACAACTGCATTGAGAGGTGCAGTCAACGGTCATGTACCATGTTCCCCAGCTAAGCTTTGATAAAGATCTCAGCCTAGAATCTATAGAAATTGCATGCTGGACATTCAGAGGGCCTTAGCAAAGGAGAAAAGAGTCTGTTGTTGAACCTAATGGTAACAGATGTTTGCAATTTAGAGTGTCACTTGACAAGGTATAGCTTTTGGAGATTTTTGAGCTAAGCAGAAAGGAATCAGTCTGTGCTCCTTACTCCAGCATTCTCTGTAGCAAAACATCAGTCTCAGTCATCGAAATGAAATTTCTTTGAGTTATGTTTTTGCTAAACAACACCCATGCATTATAACATTTCATTTATGAAGACACAGGTCTGAAAGACTTAAAAGCTCTCCACAGCTGCCAGATATACCCATTTTTTATTGGCTGAGTTTCCATGCCTGCTGTTTCTCATTTCAGAATCTACAGTTATCACAGAAAAATGTCTGGTTCCTCTTTCTGCTCTGTACCACATGTGACAAAAGACACTGTAAAGCCTGTCAGGGCAAATATTTAGTTCTTCCCATCCCTACCACTCCCTATGAATCTCTTTGAGGACTGCTATAAGCCTGATAAAGTGTTTCCCTCATATATTGACATGTACCACATCAAATTTTCAGGAAGTACTGTAGTACAGATCTCAGAACCTTGTCATTAATATAATCTGTCCTAGAGGCCTTTTTAGTTTTCTGCAGGTTCTCTGCAGCCAAGTAAGAAAGCAGCTAAGAAACTAGGATTCCACATAGGGTCAACTCAGCTGGGAGGAGGTGATCCTTGAATACTGACCAGCTTTCCTGGGTCCCTCTTCCCTCCAGGGCCTTATCCCACGCCTCTGTACCAAGCAGATCCCTGAAGAGGCCAAAGTCTGCTCTCCTCAAGTCTGGGGTAGTGACTCTGCTGTGCACCCTTTCCACTGTCCCAACATTCCATGTCACAGTCACGCCTGCCAAGGCTGCCCTGGAGCTTCACATTCCCCAGCAGCCCCTCCTTGCTGGTGAGAACAAGATCCAGCATAGCACCTTTCCTCACTGGCTTCTCTGTCACTTGGAGAAAGAAACTACCATCAGTGCATTCCCAGAACTTCCTGGATTACCAGTGCTCTGCTGTGGTGTCACTCCAACAGATACTGGGGTGGTTGAAAGAACACATAAAGACCAGGACTGCCTCTTCCGCTCAGTCTCCCTGGTTAGGACTATAAGGCCACTATCCCTGCCCTCCTTTCATCCTGACCCATAAGCTCTCAGCCAGCTCCTCATCTATCCCCAGGCAGAGCTCCATGCACTCCAGCTGGACATTAACATAGATTAACAGCTCTCCCTTGTCTCCCTTGCTTGTCCTTCCTGAAGTACCTGAGCCCTTTCATTCCAGTACTCCAGCCACAGGATCCCTCCCACACGTCCGTGATTCTACAGCCCTGCAGATCCATACACATTTCTAACTCCCCTTAATTATTCCCAACGCTAGATGCGTTTGCATGGAGGCATTTCAATCTAGCCTCCAGTGAAGCTTTGGACTGGCTGGATTTCCTTTGTGCTGCTCTTCAGGGGCTCTCCTGCTGATATGTGACCTCTCTCCAGGCTCTGGGCATCTCCTGCTGGCCCTGGCATTCAACTGGTAGGAGTGGGATGGGCTGAAGGTCCCTTCCCACAGAAATTTTAAAGCCCTGCCCACCAGCTTGGCAAGACTGATGATGCTCTTCCCCTTCTCTGACAGATGGAGCCCATCTGCCCCAGCACAGCAGGTCTCCAAGCAGAATCCCATATTCTAGGCAGCTGAACCAGGCCTTGTCCTTCCTGGTGCAAGCTTTCATTCTCCTGCATCACTGTCCCCTCTTCCTCCCTCTCTCCCTCTCTCCTGTGTGTGCCAGCAGGAAAGTTTGGATCTGCTGGGCTGTGGGTTCACTGTGGCCTGTGCTTGGAGCCAGCTCTCCAGCTCCTTCCCAGCCTCCCTGACAGGACTTGCCCATCTCACCGCCTCCTGCAGCTCAGCCAACTGCTGCAAATACTCAAATTGTAATTAGAAGGAAGAGTTAGACCAGCCACATTAGCACTGATGTTGCAAACGCACTGCAGCTTGATTTACACAACAACACTTCAACAGCACAATTATGTCAGTTAAAAACAGGGGGAAGAGCACAGCTACAGCATCTCAGCTATGGCAGAGCTGACGAAATCACTCCTTGTTGAGTTCACACTGAATCTAACTTACTTTCTTCTGAAGCAGAACTAGAGCTGTACCAGGACTGCTCAGCTGGAAAACAAACTGTGAAGGCAAGAAAGTATAGCCAGGGAGCAATGACGAGCAATTGGAAGCAGTGCAATTAGCACGCATGGATCCACAAGATGATCTCCTTTTTTAAACCTTCATAATTTTCACTAGAAGAGAAACTCCTACTGAATTCAGTAGGCTATTGAGGGGTCTATCTAAAGTTCACACAGCCACTGGGATGAGTCCACGATTGTAACAATTAAATTGTTATTTATAGGACCTTGGCACAGCTGCAACTGAGTATCTCAAATGTAGCCTACTCACAACCTCTCCTATGCTTGTAAGTGCATATAAAAAGTTAGTAAAAAGGTGCTTTATTATCTAAAAACATACAGGATAAAAAAGAAGTGACTCAGCAGAAATAAAACGTCTGATTTAAAACATTGCTATTGTGCTAACATTTGCCTCACAGTCCTTTGAGAAGTCAGGCTTTGCATAAATATTTTGTATTATGAAATCAGTGAAGACACCAAGTTCTTTTTCCAAGACGAAGAGATCAAATCTCTATTTTAAATAGGGAAAAAAAGCATTGACATTTCAAGAACAGTACAGTTTGTACTTCTAAGATGAGATGGGAGCAGTATTGAATTATGACTCTGATATTAAGTAGTTCTGGTCCATCTACTACTCTCCCCTCAAGAGCAACTTCAATTTCCATCTCCACTGAAGTTAAAAAGAGAACTGAATTAGAAGCATGTTTCTTGTCCAATTCAGTTCTCTTTAAAACAGAACAGGGGAGTTAAAAATGTAAAAATGTCTTGGACAGAGGGCAAGGAACTATGTATAACTATAGCAAAGTCAGCAGCATTATAGCACAAAAAGCAAACACTTGAGATTTAAAATAGAAACTGCATGCCTGGATTTTAGCAGGGAGCCCTTTTCTTTCCTTGTGTAATGGACAGGGACAGCAATAAAAACCCTACAAAGCAAGGTGTGTATTCCATCTAAGTTGTTGCCTAACCACAGAAATTAGAAAGAGCTTTCAGCAGTGAAACTCCTTAAGAGTCAAAAATCTCCTAAGCTTCCAAAACTGAGTAAAGAGAATAGTTAAAAGAGTGATCCCTTTCTATTAATTCACATATTTCCACTAGAGTCTTACATCTGCAATGCAACTCAGTTTTGACAAAGTGCTACCCAGAAACAGTGTCTGACCCCATCTTCCCTGCGGATGCACAACAGTCACTTCTATACTACACAGCCTGTTTTCTTCTCAGGTAGTATCCTCTGTCTCCTACTTCTTAATTATTAATTGCTTAAGCTCCAACCATCACCCCCTCCTTAGTTCCTGCTGTGTTAAATTAGGCCATTTTCTGTTTTATACAAAGGTCTTAAATGATGTAAGCATGCTGATCGCTATCCAAAGCAACTGACCGGGGTTTTGTGAGTACCCCATAATTTTATTTGCGTGTGTGCAATGAAGAATCTTTTTAGAGGCCCAAACGGTTACATTCCTACCTTCTTTTTTTTTTTTTTTTTTTTGTTTCCTTTTCATCAAGGTGAGGAGCGTGCCTTCCTCAGCCCTGGTGCATCCCTGGGGACCAGGGTCTACGTCATGCTTAATTTGCAGTTTGATGATTACGTCCTTACACGTGAAACTCGCACTTACTGGAACAACAGTGTTTGATACTGAAGTAGCTGCAGCTGAACGGACCATGTAATTAGGCATGGATTCGCACGTTGGCAAGCTCCCAAGGAACGGGTGACACCAAGTAACTTTCCTAGCTGTCTACTATGGGTATCCAATAGTGCCCAAAAATAATCTCTTCTAATCTCTACAGAAGTGTGGAGGGCCACAGCCCTATTCTGGGGCCGAGGCAACACACCACCTTCACAGTGTGAATGTTAACATGCAGAAATATGTTTTACTCATTTTGTCTTGTCTCCAAAGGAAAAAGGAGAATGCAAATTTCCAGACAGAAGAGTGAAATAAACATATTTCTGCAAATATTAGTGAAACTGGATACTTCAACTATATACAAATGATTTTTTTTTCTTCACATCAGGAAACCCAGAATTCACAACTATTTTTCCAGAACAGTTTCTGCTCTAACAGATCACTGTTTTTTTTCATTGAGGGAAATTTTCCACAGGAAATTCACAACTAGGTGTGTCTAATACGCCCCGAATACAGCCCAAAAGAGCAGCAGACGAAGGGCTAGCTCATGGCCAGCTCACAAAAGAAAACGTCTTTTTTTACCGGCAGAGTTTTATCCTAAGTTCTGACCTTTAAAGAACGCGATGCCTCACTTCTGCAATTCGGAAATTAAAATTCCAGCATGTCACCCCCTGGTGGTCACCGAGAGCAAACACAAGCAGCGAAACACCCGGCCGTGGCCGGCTGGGCCTTCCTGGGCCACGCAGGGTGAGCCTAGCGCGGCTCCTCTGCCCGTGTACGGGCCTGGGGCTGACACCTGCCCCCAAAATCCAGGGCAAAGCGCTGGCCAGGACCCGCAAGCGCCACGGGGCCGCGAGAGCCCGGCCCGCTCACCTGCCGGAGGCACTGGGCTCGGCTCACCTGCCTGAGGAACCTGCTGGAAGCCCCCAGCCCCGCTCACCTGCCTGAGGAACCTGCTGGAAGCCCCCAGCCCCTGCTCACCTGCCTGAGGAACCTGCTGGAAGCCCCCAGCCCCCGCTCACCTGCCTGAGGAAGCTGCTGGAAGTCCCCAGCCCCCGCTCACCTGCCTGAGGAATATTCTGGAAGCTCCCAGTCCCGCTCACCTGCCTGAGGAACCTGCTGGAAGCCCCCAGCCGGCGCTGGGTCGCAGCGAGCCCGAGCCCTGAGCGCTATGGGCAGCACCTGGCCCGGGGCCGGCCCCACCGTGCCCCGGCACAGCCCCTCCCTCAGGGCAGGGCCGGGTCCTGGCGCTCCCCGCCGGGGCACACCTGAGGCGCTCCGCAGCCCCAGGCTCACAGCCTGGAATCCCGGAGAAACGCCCAGGGGAGCCGTCCAGGTTTCGTGAGCAGGGCTGGCATCACCAGCTGAGATCCCCCAAGGTTCAGGCGGCAGCTCAGCCTATGGGGTAACACCCCCCCGACTCCCAGAGTCGTACCCAGGGGAGAGGCAGCCACAAACCGACCTAAATTCTAAATTTGACACGTTTCTTTCCATCTCCCGCTGACTGGTTATGGGGCTCCATCCCTCTGCGAGGAGCTGCTCGCCGTGCGAGGGGAAGGAAGGGGCGAGGGTGGGTTCCCCTGCCCGCCCCATCTGCCGCGGGAAGCCGGGAGCCAGGGAGGTGCGNATTCTGGAAGCTCCCAGTCCCGCTCACCTGCCTGAGGAAGCTGCTGGAAGCTCCCAGCCCCGCTCACCTGCCTGAGGAACATTCTGGAAGCTCCCAGTCCCGCTCACCTGCCTGAGGAACATTCTGGAAGCTCCCAGCCCCGCTCACCTGCCTGAGGAAGCTGCTGGAAGCCCCCAGCCCCCGCTCACCTGCCTGAGGAATATTCTGGAAGCTCCCAGTCCCGCTCACCTGCCTGAGGAACCTGCTGGAAGCCCCCAGCCGGCGCTGGGTCGCAGCGAGCCCGAGCCCTGAGCGCTATGGGCAGCACCTGGCCCGGGGCCGGCCCCACCGTGCCCCGGCACAGCCCCTCCCTCAGGGCAGGGCCGGGTCCTGGCGCTCCCCGCCGGGGCACACCTGAGGCGCTCCGCAGCCCCAGGCTCACAGCCTGGAATCCCGGAGAAACGCCCAGGGGAGCCGTCCAGGTTTCGTGAGCAGGGCTGGCATCACCAGCTGAGATCCCCCAAGGTTCAGGCGGCAGCTCAGCCTATGGGGTAACACCCCCCCGACTCCCAGAGTCGTACCCAGGGGAGAGGCAGCCACAAACCGACCTAAATTCTAAATTTGACACGTTTCTTTCCATCTCCCGCTGACTGGTTATGGGGCTCCATCCCTCTGCGAGGAGCTGCTCGCCGTGCGAGGGGAAGGAAGGGGCGAGGGTGGGTTCCCCTGCCCGCCCCATCTGCCGCGGGAAGCCGGGAGCCAGGGAGGTGCGAGGGTGCCCGTGGGCGGCCGGGATGCACTGCCCCGGGTTAAACCCGGCTGGGAATAAAGCACCAGGCAGCCGCTCACTGAGCTCCAGCACTCCCCCTCACCCCGCTGGGATGGGGAGGAGAACCAAAGTAAAACTCTAGGCTGTGATAAGAACAGTTTAATAGTTGAGAACGAAGAAATATACGTGCAGAAAGAAAGAACATACAGAAATTAACAAGAAATGATAGTAATTACAATAATAAAAAGGAAACAAACAAGTGATGCGCAAATCAACTGCTCACCACCCACTGACCAATACCAGACCCCACCTTCCCAAACCTAAATTGGCCCCACTTCTGGGTGACTCCCCCAGGATATACCAGGCATGATGTTCTCTAGTGTGGG
Source organism: Tichodroma muraria (assembly GCA_013390105.1). Lineage (NCBI taxonomy): Eukaryota > Metazoa > Chordata > Aves > Passeriformes > Sittidae > Tichodroma > Tichodroma muraria. The sequence continues at coordinate 19,009 of WAAG01064872.1, read as the reverse complement.
ATATCCCTTTGGCCAGTTCAGGTCATCCATCCCAGCTACGCTCCCTCCCAAGTTTCTTCTGTGCACCTTCTCACTGGTAGACCACAACACAAAAAAAAACCAAGTAAAAATTCACTGACTTAGGATAAACACAACTTAGCAAAACCCAAAACATTGGTGTGTTATCAATACCATTCTCATTCCAAATCCAAAACACAGCACTGTAACAGCCAGAAAGAAGAAATTAACTCTATCCCAGCTGAAAGCAGGGCACAGGCCTGCCATGAGCTCTCACCTCACATAGGGGTCTGGCCATTGCCATGGGGAAACATGCGTGTCCTCGTTTTCCAGCCTGGCCTAGAAGCAGGATTGTAGAGACATTTAAGCTCAGAGCTCAAACACAGCAAGCCTTTGGGGATTGGGGTCAGGGAGAGCTGGTAAACGCTTGACTCAATCCCATTTGTGAATTAAACTAAAGCATGGGCTTAGCAGCCATGCTGCAGATTTAATGAAGCTTCAGCTTGTGCAGCCTGCCTTTCATTAATTTGGACAGACTTTCTGGAGTGCCCCAGGGTGGGGAACGTGAAAGGACACTTGGTCCAAGTTGCTCGAGAGGCCTCTGGCCAAGCACAAACCACCATGTTCTGCCTGCCAAGCTGTGCCTCTGCCCCTCCTGGCTGAAGGCATGCCAGGACTACTGCTTCCCACCCCTGGATACAGAGAAAGAGTACAGCTGTAGCTGCAGAGGGATTCCCAGCCTCATGGCACTTCTAGTGAAAACCAGGCATAGCTCCTGAAAATAGACAAAGTATTATTTTTTTAAAAAAAAGCCTGTCTGAAACTTGGGCTGTCTCAACAACTTTTTTATAAAAACAAAGCATGTTCTCTATATCGTACTAATTTTTAAAAGCTTGGCACTTGGTACTTGTGAGAGGGGCATCTCCACTGCCAAGAATATTTTACTCTCATAGGACAGAGATAACCAAATCTAAAAAAGCACATGGAGCAAAGACTTTGAGAAGATTTACCCAGTTATTTGACAGGCAGAGGAATTGCCTCATTTTGCCTTCTATTTTAATAACAAGAGCTCTTCTCACTTGCCTGGATTGAACAGGCTGATCTCACCAGCAAGCTATTTTTCCACTCAAGCATCTGCCCAGACAGCTTGGAGCAAGACTGAAACGCCAGGCTGGGTTCTCTTATTGTAGGAGCAGTAATTAAGATCCCAGATGTTACTGCTCAACACCTGTACCTTATTTTTGCCAGGCACTGCTGCAGCTGGAGCTGGAATGTGACACAGCGGAATTACAGCAGCACTTTGTGCATCCTGCTGGTGGCCTGTAGCCCTGTGCCAGGTTCTGCCACTGCTGGGCACAGCCCACGTGCTTTGCTCTGAGGCCTCAGCACTGAGTCACGCTCTGCCTGCTTTGGCAGGACATTTGCTGACCTACCTGCAAGCTTTCTTTTAACATGGCTTAGCTGTAACAGCAGTTTTTCTTCTGACCACATAGTCATGGGTGACTTGGTTTTACTTTTGTTTATCCTTGTGTGGTACCACTGTAGTTGTGTACAGGCAGGACTGACAGGTCATTGTTCTGTGCAGAAGGAGATACAACCAATATAAATGATGTCACCTGGAGAAAACACAGACCTGGGGTGGTAGCAGAGGCCTTGAGAAGAGGAAGCACAGGATTCAGTGGGGAGGAATACAGGAATAAGATGACAAAAGATGGGGCATGGGCTTGCCCCTGGAAACACCACAGCTACAAACAAACCAACCATTGTTTTCCATTAAAAACACAGACCTAGAGTTAGACAAAATCACCTTTTCATGCATAACAGAACAAAAAGCAAACTTCTACCGTATGCAAGATACATCAGCAAATTTGGATATCATGTGGGTTGCAAACCAGTGATGAAGCAGCAAGTTGTGAAAGTTTGTTGGCAAATATAAAAAAAAACAACCAAGTGGATCCTGGAGTGAGAAAGATGCAGCCATCATCACATCCCTCCCAGCCAAAAGACCTCCTGTGCTGGTGACCAGCCTTACCACCCCTACCACCACACTGAAGGCAGCAACATGAGGACCCTGAGAAGTGGCAGGGTGAGTGCAACACCAGGAAGGGGGCAAGAAGCTGGAACTGTGAGTATGAGAGACTTAGCTGTATTGTTGTGTATGTTGTTGTTGCTGCAATTCTTTCTGTATAGAAGTATTTTTTTCTGTAATAATTAGGTCTAATAACGGTTCTTAAAGATTTCAGCTGTACTAACAATAAATCTTGGCTTTGTATATATATATATATACACACATACATACACACATATATATAATATGTTTTCTCTTTCTGGATTAACAAGATTTTGAGGGTAACAAGCTTTAAAACTACTCTGTGTTGTCACAGTAGTACTCAAAATGCACGCAGAGTTACAGATGCAGGTTTTAAGGTCCTTATGTGTGAGGAGATCCCAGACTACAGGTCACTTTAGAAAGTACAGCAAGAAAAAAAAGAGTAGTAAGAACAGAATTAGCAAGATTTAAAAGTTGTCATGGCAATGTACTCTTACATGTAAATCAGTGTATGAATTTAGACAAATTATACTAAAAGCTGCCAATGCTTAAGGATTCTTCTCTCTTTTGTAGGAAAGATTGCAAGCATTGAAATTATTTTTCAATTTGTTTTTAAAAGTGTATATTACTTATTGGCAGAATAGCAGATTATTTGTTAAATTTGACTTTAGACATTTATATATTTCTTTGAAAGAATCTTCATCTTGCTGTAAACCAACTCTTCCTGCCTCCTGCCTTTTAAGGATTCCTTATATTTATATCCTGGCCAAACTCGCCCTTCTGTGATGTCAGAAAGTGTGCCTAGAACTCACACCATTGTTTAGCCTTCCCAGTGGGAAGGGGGCAGGAAAAAAATCAGAGAGGTTTTTAGAAACATTTCTACTAATTGCATAAAATAAAGGTTAAAATTAATGAAATAACTGACATTGTGATGAACTTCCACGGGAACAAGGTTTCAGACACATGGAAAGGAATCTATTGCAAATGCTTACTAAAAATACCACTCCTTAATAATTAACCCAGAGCTGGCCGTCGAGCACAGCAGTATACATTTCTGCCAGCAGCTCCTTGAATTTGGGTCACTTTCATGTGCAATCAAGAAGCCCGACATTCCTAACCGTGCCAGAGCCCTCCCCACGTCCTCGGATAGGCTCGGAACAAGCGGCGTGCGGCAGTGCGGGGGTTGAGCTCGGAGGTGCCACTTTTTGGGGATGTGAGCTGCTGTTGTCAGCATTCGGAGTGCCCCGAGCCCGGCTCCTGGCGGTGCTGCTCCGGCTGCCCCTCGCTGAGCCCCGGGGCCGCACATCCATCTCACATCCCTCCCTGTCACCGAGGCTGCCGCAGGGAAAGCAGCACTAGGGAAGAGCTGAGCTCCCTGGAAAGGCACGCACCAAGGGCGAGCAGCAGAAGGGCTGGCTAGGGAGGGTCCTCACGAGCCCGGATTCGTGACACCCGCGCTGCTCTAGGGGATAGCCTGACCACTGCACTGAGGCTCCCTCCGGCCAGGGTCTAAGTGGGAGGTCAAGGTCAAGATTTGCTGCCAAGGCATGTCTATCTGTCTCTGGCATTTGTTTAGTATTTTTGGAAATGCAATCTGAGTGTAGCAGATGATTCAGAGGGGACTTGGATTATTTTTGAAAAGAATACAAATTGTTTATACAAGGGGTGATAGGAATGTGGAGGCTGGGAGAAAGCACAGAGGTGAAGGGAAATTAGAGCTAGAAAAGAAGCAGGAAGGGGATAATAAACAGGCATATGGTGATCTCTGGAAAATACATGCCAAAAGTATGGAAGAAATGGGAAAAGACCCATGCTAGCACCCAAGCAGTGGGCTGGAAACCCTCTCCCTGCCCGACGGAGGGAGCCAGGGCCTGGCCAGTCTGCCTCTCCAGGATTGTCAGCCAGGGACATGACTCTTTAAGCTTAGCTAATCCTGAAGCTGTGTCTGGGACGCTGCTGGGTAACTGAGGACTTGGGCTGCAATAAAGCTGCTTGTGCTGCCCGTGCACACTGCAGAACACACATGGTGCTGCCACCAAGGAACGGCACAGCTGGGGGGCCTGGGGCAAAACCTGAAAGGAGAGACGAGCTCCTGCAGGAACCACAGAGAGCTGACACTGCTCCCTCATGCACTGCTAGGCACTTGAGCTGCATGGCATGCAAACGCTACTGCTCAGCAGCAAAACACTCGGAGCAAACTGATCCCAGGACTAGAACAGTTGTGGGGCAGCAAGTTCCACAGTTTAATTCTGTGCTGTGTAAAGTGTACTTCCTTTTGCTTATTTCAAATTCTGTTACCTGGTAATTGCACTGGGCTCCCTGTTACAACAAAGGAGAGCACTGGGAGAAGCAGTCATTTTCTATTCATGTTTTCCACATCTTAGTTGATTTTTTGTTGTTACTGGTGCCAGTCATGTATCTCCAGTCATTATTTCTTCTTCAAGCTGAAGAATTCTGGGCTATTTAACCTCTTCCGGCTATTCCACATTGCTAATGAATCAGGGCATAAAGCAGAAAAAAAGAAGATAAAGTATCTGTATCTTGCTATTTCCTAAAATCCATGCTGAGTTCTGAACAAAGCAACATCAGGGATGCATCCTGTGATTCAAAGATGGTTCTTGTTTTCTTCTTCCATTAGTTTCCTAATTACACCTAATGCTACAATTGTCATTCTGCCCTCTGTTGGAGTTGAATAGTTAGACTCACCCCCGCAGGCAGCAGTTAATTTGCAGTTTAACCTGCTGTAGTACGGAGCTATTTTTCCTCCCGTGCATTACTTACCAGCGACAAGTTCATTGGGCTTCCAAGCAGGCAGTCGTTGCCTACAGCCTGTGCAGCTCTGGGCACTCAGATTTGCACCCGACCACAAACACCCGAAATCGCAGAGTGCCGAGCGCCCGCATTCCCCACCCCTCCCAGCCAGCCCCTCCTCTTGGCAAGGCAGTCATGAACCCAACCAAGAGCACAGCACTCGGCCCCCCAGCCCGTGGTAACTCAGCAGAGTACTCCTTTCCTGCAGGGATGAAACTCTATTTCGGCTCAGCTCTTCTCTTTTAAACCCTTGGAGTGAAGGCTATCAGTCCAATAGAAGACCTTTTTCTCTCCACAGCTTAAGGGCTCAAGGAAGCTTTAGTGAAATCTCTGATTCTTTTGTTGGATTTGGATTTTTGTTTGTGGGGTTTTGTTTTGTTTATTTTTTAAACTTGACAACTACATCTTACTTTTTTTTCCTCTAGGAGAGAAGCGTAGCCTTGGTGTAGATTACCAAGACAGGCTGTGGAATCTCCATCATTAGGTGTTCTCAAGACTTGGCAGAGCAAAGCCAGGGCTGACCTGAACTGGCTTTGAGCACAAGTCTGGGCTAGATGATCTCGAGAGTTGCTCCCAACAAACATTAGCATGGTTTTATATTGACTGTGTCGCATGCGTCTGCTTACTTATAAGCTTCTCTGGAGTTTTAAGAACAATCCTTACAGTTTCTCTTGTTCCCCCCAATATGTAGCCAAGTACCTCACCAGCTGCCTATGTTTTATTACAGCGTGTAACTTTTAGCAATTCTTTTGGAAGGAGGTTAAACTTGCTAGCCTGTGGTTACAAGGACTGTTTCTGAAGCCCTTTCGAAAGTCAGTCTTTCCTCCAGTTCCAACTGCAAGTGACATGTTATAAACCACAGTCACTCACTGAGTTGCTTCAGGGCTCTTGGTCCACACCAGTCGACCCTGATAGTGATTGACAGCTCTTTTCATACCTACAAAGTTCTTGCTTTGACAGGACACCTCCTCAACACTTCTCTCTCCACCAAGTTTCCAAGAAGTCTATTTTTAATCAGTGCTCTCTGTCCTGAGATCCTCTGCAAATAGTGACAAACAGTAAGAACAGAGCACTGTGTGGGGATGTCTCCTTAGTAAATCCTGTGTTTAAGCAGAAGTGCTGCAAGGAAGCACTAAATATATCCTACATTCATGCACCATCTCTTTCATAAAGTCACCTGTTTACTCCAGCAGGTGTGGTGGCTTTTCTCATGTTCGATAATCCATTTAAGCCTATGCAGGACACAATTTAACCTTATCACTTACCTTTCATAGAGCCTCACATTCCCACCCCAAATCCCACATTATTACCACCAATCCATCTGTTCAGAAGATCTCCTTTGAACACTCCTGCAGTCTGACCAGAGTGGTACCTGTTATGCAGTAACACGAGCAATTCCCAGACAGTGTGACCAGGGCAGCATAAACCACTATTGCAGCTTCAGAGTAGCAGGGAACTCTGCTCTGCCTGTGCTGCTTCCCTTCTAAAAGGCTCCGGGAGCATTTACAGAGCTCCTTGGATTAACAAAGCACTCTGGAGCCCAGCACAGAAACACACTCACCTCCTTTGCCCACACATGCACAGCAGGCAGAAGGATCTTGAGCTCAGGATCTTGAGCTTGTTTTAGGCAAGACAGATTTGAAGCTGTATTGTTAAGGTTTGTGTGCCTCCTGGTTCTCTCCTCATGAAAGCAAAGACAGCAAAATACCTGTAATCTTCCTTTTGTTCCTTGCAGTTTCATGCTTAGGATGGTTGTTCTGAAACACTGACGTCAAAAGATTTTAAGTTTCACATCTTTCACAGTACATCAAATAACCAGAGTTCTACTCCAGTATCTGTTTTTACAACTGGACATCATGGCTGGTGAGCTCACTCCTGAGCAAATCTCCTATTTTCTACTACTATTGCATAGTGCAGTAGTCAGTGCTGGTTCTTACTGTGGTGTGAAAATTCAGGATTCCAAACTTCACGTGTGCTCAGTGTTTCTGTGAAACTGGCATTGGAAAGGTGGGCAATAAACCAAGTGCCATGATGCAGCCTGGACCTTAGACTGATGGAAGCAGACATCAGCATTCTGAAAGAGTAGTAATTTAAGAGTCTTTTTAGACCAGGATGGTTCACATCCCCTCCTCTCTCCTCACCAGCTCCCAGAGTAGAAGAAAAATTCTAGAATCAGTTTCTTCCTGGTGCTAAAGAACAACTCTTAGGTATTCCTGCAAAGGACTTCTCTCTTATAAAATCTTATTTCAGCAGAGATATTGAAATGAGAGAGGGGAAGATGAACAGAGAACGATGTAAAGAAATTTCATAGGCATGTACCACAATTTTCAATTGCATTCAATGATGAAAGCAAAGCAGCTTCCAAGGAAGGCACCTGGCAGCTGAGTGCCAGTGTTCTGGACAGCTTCATGAGAGATGAAGTTTGCAGATGTTACACTGTGCACTGCCAAACCTTGAGCAGAACACTAACCTCAGCTTATCCAGCCACGTCCTCAATGTTGCAAGAAGTTGCTACTGGTCCAGCAGTGTATGCAATCTCCAAGGCACCGGCTTGTAGGTGATGTGCTCTGCAGCCTAATCCTAGACAGCATGCGGTGCTCCTGGAATATCATTTGGGAAGCAAGACACTCACGGGCTAATTGCTCAGCCATCTGGAGACCCTCAGAGCCTTCAGCAGCACCTGGCTCTTCCAAGAAATACCTGACACTTCAGAACAGGGAGTGCTGTGCAACGACACACCAGGTCCAGTTGTCGATCCAGCTTCTGGTATCATAACTTGCATGATGGATCGTCTTCATCCCATCAGACCTCTGTGTCTCTGACTTCATCTCCGGGTCTGTTAACCAAGGGTATTTATTTTCCTTCCTCACTGTTGGTCACAGGCAGATGACAATGTTTTAGCATGCTATCGCTGAAATACCATTCTGTTTTACAAGTCTGAATCTTTACAACTCTTAATTTATCTCCAGAACATCAAAAACTCCATATGCTCCTGAAATAATTAGACATTTACTGTTGTTGTGGAAACTTCCATCAATTAAAACAGTGACTACAATGTACTGAAGAGTCCTGCTCTTTCAGGTATCTTTGTCTTGCATAGGCCTAACATTTTGTTTGAAAGGAAGATTACCTCTCGAAGAGGTTTGGGAAGTCAACCACACACTGACAAAGCCTAAGCAGAATCTCACGTACGACAGTAGTTAGTGAAATCTGGGCTCACAGAAACTCCTCCTGGCCTTTGGCTGTATCATTTCTGAAATGTTAATGCATGTGTTTTCTTGCTTAGACGCAGGAGAGAAAGTGCATTGCAATGGTGCCGTGTGCTGCTCACACCGGAATGCGGCTCACGATGGCTCAGCACGCAGGTGGGTTTTGAAATCAGCCTGGGAAACGAGGGACTTCAGGCATCAGCAAGACCTGGTGCAGAAAGAGCCTGAGCAGGTGCCCTCCCCCCTTTCCAATCCAGCCTCCTCCTCTGTGAACAGCCGGAGCGGAGCCGGCTGCTCGCAGCGAGCGCTTGTGCACCGTGCCGCGGCTCTGGCGCCGTGCCCTGATCCCGCTCTCGCTGACACAAGAGCACTCCGGCTCTTGCTGAGAACTCGCCATTTCCCGCTCAGCTTTAAAGACCATCTCCACAATGCAGGACTGACTGAGCTTAGCAGGCTTTGAATGGAGCATTTTGAAAACGGTGACCAGGTAAAATCCACAGAGGACTGTGTAGACACCTGTGGTTCAGGAGCTGCTTCACTTGGTCCCAGGTAGCAAAGTTCAGAAAGCAAAGCACATCTCTCCTATGGGATTTGCAGATTTAAAAAAAGCTGAAGCTGTACCACGTATGGTAGTCAAACAGCACAAACCAGTTCTCTTGAGAACTTCTGAAGGCTAATCACAAGTATTACATAAAATTAGCATACAGTTCATCTCTGTATGAACCTCTTAACATTGTATAACAACACCTGGATAGATGTATATTTGTCTCTTGTCAGGAACATCAAAATTTAGTTCTCTTAACAGAATGATTTTAGGTCTTGGGGTTTTTTTTACAGTCCTAGACTGGATGTATAATAGACTAAAAAATCATTCTGGAGTACTGGTTTGCCTCAGTAATTTCAATTTATATTCTACAGGGATATATAAATGACTTGAAGTCCTGTATGTTTGCTTTTGTCTCACATTTAAAATTATACTTGAATAACCATTATAACCTACATTAAAGAAGGGGGAACTTGTAGCTATTTTAACCCAGATAATCATACAAATTTCTTCTCCCAAAAGCCTCTCAACTGTAATCTAAGGTATCACAAAAAAACATTGTTTTGCAGTACGAAGCTCCATTCTGAAACTGGATGTTTGAGATGCATGAATATGCTGAGCACACGAATTCCAATCAGATTTTTCCACTAAAAAGATGAATTTTTTTCTTATTAAAATATTATAGCCAGGTTAGGGCAAAAGAGTCTACGAACAATAATTGCATCACTTCTATTTAATTTACAATGTTCGATTTCTGCCGCTAAAGTATAATTGCATTATAGCACTTCAACCTAGGTATTTTTAATTTGGGTAAGATAGCTTTGCTTTAAAATTCCTTGTCAAATGAAGACAAAAGTTTAAAATATAAGCCAGCAAAATGACACCAGATGTTACACAGCAGTTTTACATAACACATTACTGAACTGCTTTCTAAGGCTCAGTAACCTGAATATCAAGCTTTTGAACCCAAATTCAGGCCTCTGCATAGAGCTGTGACACAAAGTGGTCTTAATCCAAGTTATCCTTACAGTTTGTACTTCAATTCAATTCAGACTATTAACAGCAGATCAGAAAACAACTCTGCGTGCATATTTTAAAACTTTTTGCCCCAGAAATGCTTTCAAGAGACATATGTTTGGGATAAGAGGCCAACAAGACATCCATAAATAAAACTCCAGTTCCACAACTTTGGCATCATTCCCAGAGGGAAGGTGTGTGCAAGGCTCCTGAATGGTACCATCTGACAAAACCAACTCCTTCCTTCCCTTTCTCACTTCAAACTTCTACAGTAATGCCCTTCACCTTGGTTTTCGTGTCCTATTGTACTGGAAACAGTGAGAAACAAAGTAATTGTTCTAGGAGATAATCACAGGGTCAGCTTTACAGGTGGAATGACATCATTTCATCCACTTCACACTCCAGGTTAACACTCTTCCTCCTCACTTTTAAAAAACTAAACGCAGACACAACTAGATCTTATGTTATAATGCAGGAAATTTAAAGGATTCCTACACTAAGCAGTGTATCTAACAAAATTCCTGTTATCCTTTCTTCTACTCTAAGCAGAGTCCCCTTTTAGATATTGCCTGGTTTTACGCTGCAAAAGTTCAATGAGCCTTCCTTTAACTAACGTGGCCCATGTAAGACAGAGCAGAACTCTGGAAATAGGTACTACTGCCTGCACAACTCTTCATTATTTGCCCATGTGGCTTTCCACACATGGAGATAAAGTCTTTGGCCTTTACTTCTCCAAAGTGATGAAATGGAAGTTCAAGTTGCGGGTTAGGACATGTGGAGTTGTAGGTGAAGACATCTGAAGACAGTAGGTGATTGATGTGACACGTCTGCCTCTCAAATGTCAGGCTCTCTCCAGAGCAGCTCCCTTTCCTCCCAACGAGGCTGCTGTTCCCAGGGCTCCTTACAGCCCCCTCTGCATCACCAGAGCGCTGCTCTCACACGCAGATGTCTCGTACCAAGCTTGGCAACCCGGGGCACCACCTAGAGCTGCAAATTCAGTTCAGTTTGCACAGCTGGAATAAAGATCCTGTGGCACTAGTAAACCAATCTACCCCTGGGGAAGGACTTCTAGCAGTTGCATTATTTATAATGGTTTCATTTTTATTTACAGTAAGACTATCTGAACCTACTGATGCAGCAAACATCTTAATAAATTACAATCCCTTAGATAGGGGATCTTTAGGGCAAGTAAAAAAGAATATGTATGAAAGGCTCCTGTTCCACACACCTAAAAGAATCCAGTAGTGTCCTTTATCCAAAGACAAATTAACATATTACAGAGAGGAAGAGAAGCAGCAGCATCAAAAATTACAGTGGCCTGGTTTTGAAAACACTTGGCTAGCGGAATTCAGGGCAAATTCCAATCTCATTATCTTCAAAAACCCAATTAACGGGCCATCCTATAAGGGCAGGCTTGATGTAGAAGAATGGCAGTTACCTAAGTCCTCTTCATCTTTTGAACTCAAATTCACATTTTTGGTTTTCCATGCCTTTTAAATAAGAAAAGTACCACATTCCTGAAAAGAAACTTCACTGGAAAAGCCATGTGGGCTTGCCTGGTTATGGCCCCAGCTAACCAAGTATACTCTGGCTTCTGCTTAGTGATGTCCAGAAAGGAAACATGAGATAAATCAGTGCCATATGCATCAGGCCACATCACTTCCTCCTATGCAAATCAAGCATTTCAAAACAGATTGAAAGGGAATAATTTATGAGAAAGGCTGTGACTCCCAAATCTTTTGCAGAAGCTCCACAATTATCCTGTTAATCTAAAAATGCTGATGTCATCCCTAAGCATTCACACACCATGCTTCCATTACATAAGAACCAACAAAAGAGGAAATACTCTCATCCATTTTTTAAAAACATTTGCTTACATAAAGCTGCATTTGCCTCTTACAGTACCCCACACTAGTAACACACTGTTCCATGTTTCAAACTCCAGTACCATTCCCTTACAGCACAGAAAAGGTTACATTATGCTGCTGCTTGTTCAAAGTGGCAATGAGATGACACATCACATTCAACTCGCGTTACAGCTCATGAATTATTGCATATTGTACCCATAGCTAGTTGTAATTAAGGAAAAATCCATGGGAAAAAAAACCCCGTCCTGAAATTAAAGCATCATTCATGTTAAGCAACAGAGCAACATTCATGGCAATTTCCTCCCTTTTCATTTAAGAAAGCCATTAACACCCCCATGACATGGAAAGTCCCACCGTAAGAACTGTGCCATTTTCCCTGCGCTCTATCGCATTCATGTTGTTCTGACTACAGCTCTCCAGAGTTGTTACTGAAAGATCAACTTGTGCAGAGAACTCCAAAATGCATCAAGAGACACAATGAATCGTTCTCCAGAAAATTTCCAGCCTTGGCTGGTGTGACTGACCACAGCCTCAGGTCCAGGCATTGAATTTTGTTATCCCAACACACAGGTTGCAAAGCACTACATTCAGGATGCTCCTTTATAATTTTTTTCATCCTTTTTCTTTTAATTTTTTCTTTTAGCAATTTACCTGACACTGCCTTCTCTCTGCAATCACTCAGAGGAGTGTTTTATTGCATGTTAAAAGACAAGATATGTATTGAAAGTAGCAATTTTATTTGAGTTAAAATTATTTACAAAAACCCAAAGACATACTTCATGAAACTGGTACAAACTATTTTTCCTGCCGTTGGCTTTTGCTCCAAAGATCACAGCTGAGAAATACTGTATAAAATAAAAATAGGATTGGATTCAGAAAAGTACTCTACTGTTCTAATTTCCAATTGAGAGTATTTACACAAATATTTACAATGGAAAAAAATGTTACTTTAAAACTTTAATTTGCAAGTTGACCTCAAGTACCCTTTAATGCAGAGTTATTTGAGGGTCTAACACACAAAAATGCACTGCAGTTCACAGGGTGATTTCTCCCCCCACCCTCAAAAAAAAATTCTGCATTTGTCAGTGCTTGACAATTAGTTACATTTAAAAAAAAAAAACCTGTTAAACACTGAGGTAAATCAATTCCCAAACAATTACCAGTGTAACAAAGAAAGGTAGTTGTCCCTGCTTTCCCCCATCATCACATTTGCATCTTCTTTTATCTTGCCATCTCTCCACAGAAAATTACATTATCAATTTGAAATCTCATTATATATGTGAAAATCTCTAAAATCTAAAAACTAGATGGGCCAAATATTTAATAATTTCCTCCTGATGCAGATCATTCACATACACCTTTTCCCTCTCAATACTGTTTTGTTTGGTTTTTTTAAGAGTAGGGGAACACAACCTCAAAAACTTTTCTAAGTTACACTGATACACTAAGTTTTAGAAGGTGATGAGAGAAAATGCAAAAAAATATGACCAACATAAGATTTTTGCCGTTAATCAGTTACTTCCTTACAGAATTCCCAACAATCTGCATTATCAAAAATAGGAAGACATAGAAGGCAGCCACTGTATGTAAAAAATTTACAGCTGGCACTGATACAAAAGCACAAGTTCTTAACTTTATACACGGAGATAACACAAGATCTAAAAGCAGGTTAGATTTCCTGTTATTTCCCCCTCATTATACATAGAACTAATATTTTTATGGCTTCAAGTTTTACAAATTCAATGGAGTAACATGATGTAACTACCTATACAGGTATTTAAAAATGTCAATGAAGCAGATCGCAGAACAGTCTGCAAATATTCAAGACCACCTTAATAAAAATAATTAATAATCAATTCTGTTGGTCTGAATAGTGAGTGCAAGAAAAAAATTGTTTAAAAAGTCATGTATTTTCTGGGATTCTTTGTTCCACTTAAGTCCTCAAACACAATGCTTTGCTGTGAACTAGACCTCAGACTGAACAAAATCTTAGCTATATCAGCAATTTAAGGCTTTGTGTTGTATGCATTTCAACTCTGTCATACTACAGAAGGATGAAATAGAAAGATTATGTCAGCTGGAACCATTAATCCCCATTGGTGTTTTAGCTTCTTTAAAATTCTTCCCCCTAAAGCATCCAAATTAATTGTATTCAACATTATAAAACACACCTTGAGTTCTTCCTTGAAACAAATTAAAACAGCATTTCAAAGTTTTTGCTTATCAGAAGTGTAAACTACCCTGGGATTGAGTGTTTT
>WAAG01064864.1:0-22822 GCA_013390105.1 Tichodroma muraria | reverse complement strand
GACTGTATTTTGATAGCAGTTTTAAAGTTTTTAGTGTTAGGTGTATGTGAGATTTTAGTTTAGGAAGGTGTTTGTGTATCAAGAGTAGGGAGTAGATGGAAACTATGAGGTGAATAACTCAAGTAGCTGAAAGGACTTTTCTTTGACTATTAAAAAACTCAGATTCATCAAGAAAAAGGGAGGGCTGGAAAACCAGTCTGGAAAGAATATGAACTGTTCCAGTAGTTGGAATATATGAAAAATGAACTAATTGCAAATGGACTTGGTAGCCTCAGTTAAAACTGGCACATTTAAGTTACAAAAATTCCTCCTGTCTTTCTGAGGGCTTTGCTATAGAATACAGGTGGGAATAAAGCAAGTCACTGCTTGCTTTACATCTCTGAGCTCCTTTGGTTTGACCAGCCTGAGTAGGTTTTTTTTTCCACTGTGATTGTGTGTCTAAAATGGGATTGTTTCCTTGGCTGGCAAACTGAAACATGCCTTGCCTGAGGGAGTTTCTGTCCAGACTGGATGCCTTGCATCTCAGTACAGTGGCCTGACCTAACACTGCTTATTCTCCAGAGCTGTTGGTTTTGTTTTTTGGTTTTCTTGTTGTTTTTTTTTTTCCTGATGAAATGTGGCATTGATCATCTTGAAGGGAAACTGCATGAGGAAACAGATTGAAGTGCTAGCAGAGATGTTGGCCTTTCACATCTTGGTATGCTATTTATTACAAATGTGTTTGCAAAGGGATGGTTACTCAGTTTAGATCCTTCACCTAAAGGGACACTGCTCATTTCGGCAAGATCTATGAGGGATGGTTAGATCAGGCAAAGCTTTCCTGCAAATCTTACCTGGCATGAAAGGATGTTGTCTTGCAGCACAGAAAAGGATGGAAGGAAGTGCTTTTGGAAGTCTTTGCTCCCTTGCTTTATTCTTTGCTCAGCTCTTGATCAAACAAGTTAAGCTCATGTGGGAGCAGTTTTTTTTAGGTGCACACAGTAATTCCTGTACCTTGCACTGGATTTGTTGCCACTATGAACTTCTTAAAACACAACCCCCTCTTCTTTTCCTTCGCCTGTGTAAGTCTGGCTCTTGCAATGAGCTCACCCTCAACAAAAGGTTCTTGGAGTCCTGTTCAGCTCCAGCTCAGGGCTACCTAACAAGGGCTCCTTTCCTGTCATTCTCTCGCCCACTAGACATAGCAGCCTTATGAGTATATGGGTGGGGAAGGAAGGAGATTGCAACATCCATTAAGGAAAAAAACCACACACACAAAAAAAAATCCCAACCAAAAAAAGGAAGGCTTGTCTCTCTCTTGCTTTTCAAGTGCAGCTGTAAAACTTTCCTTGGCCTTTGAGAACTGACATGTGATGGGAGCAAGCTGTGGACTACATCAGCCTTTGAAGTTCATCTTTTAAACCGGCAGTGGCAAATGGCATCCAAATTTTAGCTTTTGTAGCAGTTTTGCTGCAAGCTGGAATAAGTTACTTATTCTGACAGCACACTGTGGATAGTAAGACTAAGTTAGAAATAACCACACCTCTCTACATCTTTCCCACCCACCGAACGTTCTATTGGCCACACAGGCAAAGGCAGCTAAGAGCCTCAAAGCATTTGTTTTCTCATCTGTAACACTGAGTGCTTGGAGATCAACTGCCACTGAGTACAATGCAACACATTATATTTCTTAATCTATAGGCATTACTTTGCTAAAGAGCTACGTTGTTCTTATTTTTAGTGCTGAGAATGGGGATAAAAGCTTTGTTTGTGCAAGGAGTTAACAGGTAGAGCTGCACACAGGTTTTTTTTTAGTCTAATCTAGTGTAAGATGATCTGAACAGGCATGGTGAGTTTGAAGCAAGTTGTGCTGCCTTAGCAAGAACGTGCTACTTCTTGGATATTTGTACTGCATACCTTTATGTATTTACCTAAATTCTCCCAGCCCTCCACAGAGAAGTAGCCTTTTTACCCTGTCTGCACGTGCAGTGAGGTGTCCTTGATGCTTCTTGTTGAGTGACTGACAGCAATGTTTCCAGTATATTGGCAGGGGAGAAATTCAATCCAGAAAAGGGAAAACCTCACTTGCTTTTCAACAATATATACTTGCATTCCAGAACTTACACAGGTCTCTTGGGAAATGTCTTTCCTGCATGCATTGTCGTAATGCAGTGCCTTTCTTAATCATTCTTTGTCATCTCCAAGCTTCTGGAAAAGTGAGTGTTTCCCAGGGTGGAGGGAGAAGAGTTAGTGCATTGCTGCCCAGCTTCATATAGTGATAATGTGTTAATCAAGTTAATTAAGAGCAGTGACTCAGAGAAAATGAAGACTGGATAATCCAAGTGATTATTTATCACTTCTGTGGTCTACAGGATTGTTTCCTGCTGAAGAAAATAGCCTAAGGCACTATACTGCTAGGGAACAGGTCCTCATATTTATTCTTGGGTTTTCCTTTCTCAAGGTTCTTTTGGGTAACTCAAAGGTAAAATCTTCAGAAACCTTCTCCCTCCTTACTATTACCTTTTTGTAATCTCTTATGTACCTCTGGATAATTTATAGTTTGTAGTGGCAGAGACACTTCTCAGCTCCAGCTTTTCCTCTAGAAGCCGAGTCACCCTTTGGACATGAGCAAAAAGGGACTGAACCCATTTCTGAGACTGTCCTGAGTGCACCCTTTCCCTCCCATATTGTTCCCCAAGACTTGTCCCTGAATCTCACACAGAACACAGTTTGCCCTAGTTTGGAATCACAAGAAGCCATCCTAACCCCTGCGAAGGCACAGGTGAGTGTAGGGGAGGTGTGGTTTTGTTTTTTTTTTTAGTAGCTCTTATGGCTTTTATGATCTTTCAGTAATTTGTTCCATACGACTGAAATGAAGACTTCTTTACTAAACTAAAGGATGTAATACCAGTTGCTGCTCTTTTGGTTTTTAAATTTTTTTTGTCCTCTAGCATTGTAATGTCTTAATGTCTCTTTAGGAAGATGTCAATATTTCTGGGTTTTTTTTTTCTTTTTTCCCCATAGGATGATGAAAGTTTGAAATACTTAACTCATGAAGAACAGGATGTTCTCATGTTCTTTGAGGAAACCATAGATGCCTTAGAAGATGACTTGGAGGAGATGGCCCTACGTGACAGTGGCATCCACTGTCAGTCCCCAAGGTCAACAGAAGAAAATGTGTCCAGTCATTCAGAGACTGAAGATATCATTGACTTAGTGCAGTCAACACCTGAGAGCAGTGACCATGAGGGCCCTTCCAGCAGAGATACAGAACCAGGTAGTTGTATTTATTGCAAGTGTGGGTTTTCCCTTTGATCCAGCCCTGACTTATTCCAGTTCTCCGTAGAAACAGCTAAAGAAATTCTGTACCTTCCTTACTACCTCAAGATAAATTTGTTACTCATCAAGAGCTCTAAGGACTGTGATCTTAATTTGCCTTGGGGTTTTTGAAATTCTTGCTGCTACTGTAACTTTTTTCTAATTTTTCCTTTTCCCTCACAAGGGTCATGCATTTGATGAAATTGTTGGTTTGCTATCTCAGTCCTCTGCCTGGAGACTGAATTGTCACTGTTGTGCACAGTCATTGCAGCAAGGCAGACTCTATTCACCAACCTGTTCATGCTCTGCTCTTCTCCAAGACTTTCTAAGATTTTCTCCAAGAGCTTTAAGATAGCACATTGTTTTCAGTGTTACTCTGTGTGGGACTGAAAGGCACACGATCCTGTTAGTGAGTTTGTGACAAGATAGCATATGGCATGTTGGTTTTGTCACCATGTGGAGTATGTTCTCTGTGTTTGGACAATGAATCTATCAGCTAGTACACACAGTGGGATGCAATGTGTCCTCTCCTGACTGTTTTAATAAAAAATAAGAACTGCAAAACTCTTATGAAAGAGCAGCCATTGAAGTACAGTGAAGCAACATGCGGACTGAGTGAAGGCAGAGAGAGGGTTGTGATAGTGACACACTCTAAATGTGGTGATTTGAGCTGTAGATTTTGGCCTATGAGGTGCCATTGCTGGGACTTCAGTTACAGTTTCTTCTGGCTATATGGGCTGAGGTTGAGTTAGAAAGGTAGGGAGAGAGGAGAAATGCTGCTAAGAGAGGCATTTTAGCTTGTGTTCTGCTCTGTGTGAAGAGTTAACACATCTCTGCTGCTTTGCCTTTTAGTGTTGGATGCCACCCGGAGAGCAGAGAGCCCTCAGCCAGCTGTACCTGCTGACCTTCCCCCACACCCCCCTGCACCACCACCAACCGTGTCTGAGACTTTTCCTCTTCCTCCTCCACCCCCTCCAGTGCAGCATCCGAAATTGCTCCGTTCCATCCCCACTCCTCTCATCATGGCCCAGAAGATCTCTGAGCAGCAGGTGGAGAGCCGGGTGCACTTCCCCGGCGCCCTCAAGGAAGGGAATCCCAACAGGAAGAAAGGCCCGGTAGCCAACGGTGATTATTCCACAGCACCCAAGCACCCTCCTGCCCCCGCCCCCAAACTGCCCCGGTTCCCAAGCAACATCAACATTACAAATGCCAGTGGCAAGGAATTCAGCGAGACGATTTCCAAAGCGGCGGTTAACGTCCAGGAGCGGCGGGCTCAGGTGCTGGCCAACATCAATGGGGGAGCTCTTCTGGCAGCTGAACTGGAGGAGAAGCTGCACAAAAACGATTTCTTGTCACGGAACAGAAGTTCTTCCCTACGGGATCTCTCCTCTGAGCAAACACACCATGAAGCCCTGACAAAACTCGGCCTAGTTAAGGGAAAGCCAGCTCAGGACCAAGTGGACCATGCTCCAAGCAGTCAGCAGCTTGATCTGCAGCCCAAGCAGTCAGAGGCTGTTACCAATGGATATCAAAACATCCATGAGATTTTAAAAAGTGAGCCTAGCCCTTTCTTTCCTATGGGCAAAACTGTAACAATCAAACCAGAGGTGGCTCTTGCCACCAACAAAGTCAGCAGTGCACAGCAGAGCGCAGAAAAAAGTTGTAGTGATTATAAACAACCTAGTATAAGCCTGGACATGAGGAGGAGGTCGGGTTCTCTGCCTAGACCTTCAGGATTTCGATCCCAAGGGATAACGGTGAAGTTTTCCGGCCGTGGCTCAACTGAAGAAGCCAGGAGAGAGGCACTCCGGAAACTGGGACTGCTGAAAGAGACTGCGTAACTTGGATGGGAATGTTGTGGCAATGGGGGGAAAGTCATAGCATGGCTTTGTGCTAGAACAGTCCCAACAGCATTGGGATCAAGTGGATTGGAAGAAAAAAGGGAAAGTTCTGCTTCAGGCAAGCCAGGAAGGAATTAGACACTGTGGAATGGTCACTTGTGTTTATCCCAGAGGGACTGGCACCACGTAGTGTCATGTACAGCAGTGGGGTTTGGCTCTCCTTCCTACAGAGAAACTCATCTGTTGTTGTTTGTGACTAACAGGAATTTTATTTAATTAATGCTGGACTGTAGCAGGCAGCATCTCGTTAATGAAGTGTACAGTGCAGTATTGTTGTACATAGCAAACTGAATGGCAAATCTTGCTTTTGCTTTTTCTGAAGCCAAAACGAAGAGCTCCGTCTGTCTTGCCCACATGTCTGTCTGTCTGTCCATGGGAGCTCGAGATAATGTCACAGCTGAAATTTCTGACAGTGTGACACCCTTCTGTGACTTTTTGTTGTCTGTGTTATCTGGCTTGGCTTCTTTCCCTGCCAGTGGCGGAGTCTTCTGCTCCCTCACTCTGCCCTTGACTCAAAACTGTGCACAGGGTGGCTTCTGCTTCAACCTTCTCCCGGACAGAGCAGCCCAGGCTTTGAATGGGTGATGGCCTCACTCTGCTGCTGCACCTGCTCCCCTCCCTTCGCAGCCACCTGCTTCCCAGTCACGCCTGAGCGACCGCATGTCCAGGGAAAGGCACCAGGAAAGCCTCAAGGACGCGCACCGAGCACCGGATTTCGCGCTGACAGCCAAAGAGTCTCCTGACAATCTGTGGCCCCAACTGCTCTGGCCCAGGGAGGAGCTCACAGCAGAGAAGCCATAGGAACAAGTTAACTATGTACCAAAAGTGAGACCCGTATATCAAAAGTCTTCTCTTGGGGTTCCTGGGAAGTAACTGCTACTTTTTGAGTAGTAGCTGTACTACACAAATGATAAGTTCTGTTACTTCTAAAACTGTCATTTGGTCTTCCTGTATTTAACAGCCCTAATAGTCGTCTGTTCACAGCCTTACTGGATTCTACCCTGCCAATACATAACAGAAGTTACAGCCAAAATTCACGCAGGCTGTGTGGAGTTTCAGGAGAGCTGCATGTACGAGCACATCGTTCCTGAATGGTCCAAGTTGGTATTTTGCCTTTGTTCAATAGACAAGCTGGTAAAGATGATTCCAAAATACATTTGTATGTTAGTGTGTTTTTGG
This sequence comes from Tichodroma muraria, assembly GCA_013390105.1. Classification (NCBI taxonomy): domain Eukaryota; kingdom Metazoa; phylum Chordata; class Aves; order Passeriformes; family Sittidae; genus Tichodroma; species Tichodroma muraria. Next base: position 16,445 of record WAAG01064864.1, on the reverse strand, counting down.
GGGTTTTTTTTATATGGCAAAGCTACCCTTCCACATTGAAAGTCCTTCCCTTTTTGTATACCTGAAAACATCAAGAATAGCCACTTTAAAATCAAATGCCAAACTCCAAACTCTCGATTTTTTGTTGTTACTCCATGTTTGATTTCTCAGTGTTTTGGATTTTTTTCTAAAGGGAAAAACTGACTTACTCTCTGCACTTTCTAAAGCCTCGACCAACCCACTCCTTCTCTGAAGTAGCAGAGCAATAAACCTTGGAGAAGAGGAGGGGTGGCTAGAGCAGAAACTGACACACCCTTTGGCGAGGAGCTCTGACATAACTGTGATAAACAAGTTTGTAGTTCTTGTGATAAAGTATTTCAAACTTGCTGAGTTGTAAATGAAGCTGTCGTGAAGGAAAAACCTTCTGTGTCATTCTCAACCTGCCTCATAAGTTAAGGGTTTGGTGTTTTGTTTTTTTTTTAGTTATTTGCTCGCTGCTTTAATTTTTAATTGTGTTCTTACGGTATCTGGCTGGTTTTGTTATGTAGTTACTCTTCTCAGCATTTTCACTGGGTAAGTAATCATGTTCCTCATTGTGACAGGCTTGCTATACATAAGCAATCAGTAATTAAAATATGTGGCCATTCCTGGGCTGGCAGAGCACTTGGGCATGCATAATCAAATGTGAGAGGTGCTGCTGAAACAAAAAAGGCTGTGCTTGTGTGCTGCAAGTAAAGCACAGGCTTGTTCTGCTGGGATTTGAGTCTGTAGTCCTAAATCAGAAAGACAAGGGAGCACAGAAAATCCACCCAAGCACGTGCTGCAGTGCAGGCTGGAATGGAGGCTGACATGTGGATGATGCATCATAACTTACTAACATAACCTGCTAAGTAAATTTAAATGTTTCACGGCCTTTGTGCTTTTAAATCCTGGTAAAGCAAATTCTTTGTTATGAATGTGAAGTGCGTATGAAGCAATCTCCACATCTAATCATTTCTTGCCAGCTCTTCTTTGAGTTGTTTACAGCTGAGAGTCCTTGCTAAGCAAACGGGGGGGAAAAACTCTGACACTGTTTCACTGAAATTCAGTCCAGTTCAATAACTCTGTAATGTCACTCTACTTAAAAATACCCCAGATATTTAATATCTAAAGTTGCTGTATGCTGAATTAGCTGGATCATGTTCTCTCATCCTTTGTGCAGGGCTGTGTCCTCAACTGGGGGGAAGTGAGAGTTAGATCTTCATTAGGCAAAGCAGTTTCTGCCCAGGGAGGACTTGGAACGAGGTATTCATTGTGGCCCTTCATCATAGCAGATAAATTCTTCTCTGTGCCTAAAACTGTAGTGAGTAAAGCCATGTACTAAATGAAGTTAAGTCTAGCTGCTAATAACCTGTATATAAATCTAGCTCTATTTTGTGTATCTTGTTTTGTGTGTATATGTTGCTGTGATTTTACTTTCTTCCCCTTTGTGCTAGAGGTAACTGTCTTGCACAAATCTGATAAATCATCTATTAAACTAGAATAAACCAAATGAAATGATGGCTGATGGGAGGTGCCATTGTGTTCTTTGCCACCCGGTAGCATGACTCGTTCTTGGAGGAGGGAGGTGACTTTTTCTTAATGGCTAATACCGATTTAATGACCTTTCATTTTGCAACTGTGGATGTGTGTGAGCCAGAGCCCAAGCCTGTCATGGCAGGTACTGGAGGAGGGACAAAAAACAAAAATCTATGTCTGACAAGAGATGTGTATTCTCACTGCTGGGCTTCAGCAGCTGTGATCAAGGTCCTTGCAGGAATGAAATTCATCCTGAACAGTGTTTGAATTAGACAAAAGCCCCTCTCTCGCAATATTCTGCATTATTAAAATGACCTTTCCAAGAGGAATATTTTATATGTGAAAGAAGAATAACGTCTTTGTTTCCAAGGCTGTTACCATAATTGAGTGTGGTCCTGCTGAGTGTGGAAGTGTTCCTTGTTGCATGGGTCAAAGTTCCCTGTCAGAGAACATTCCTACCCATCCCTTCTACATCTGTGTTTACTGCTTTTCTGTCTTTTGAAGAAGGATTTCTTTGTAAGTATTCAGGTGTCGTTGAGCATTTGTCCAAACATCATGTGTCATAAAAGAGAGAATAGAAATCACTCCAGAAAAAAGAAATACTTCCCATTACTTGAGCTACTTTTTTATCCTTGAGGCTGGATGTGGTGGTAGCCAAAAAGCAGCAGCAGGTGCAGCAGCCTTGTCTCCAAGCTCTCTAGGGCTGCCTCAGGGCTCAGCTACGTGTCTCAGCCATGGCAGGGCAGGTGGCCTTTTGTAATTGTGTCCAGCTCCAGCCTGGAGCCAGAGGAAGAGAATTTAACTTGGCTCAATCTGTAATGAAACTTAAAGGATGTTCCAGTGCCTCACCCCTGCTGGAGGTGAAGCCTCACAGCTGCCTCAGCACCTGCAGCCTTTCATGTGGCTGCAGCTTGGGGAAGAAGCTTTTGATGTTTTGGCTCCTGTTCTATAGACACACATACGGAATTTGGTTTCTCCCTTTAGAATAGACAGCTTCAGAAAGTGTTATCCATAAAAGATCACTGAAGGGAGGTGGTAGTTTTAACCCAGCAACTTGGGCAGGTTTTCAGTCTTGTTTGTGCCTCAGCAGAGAGTAACTTAACAGCTCTGCTGAACAAGCTCAAAGTGTTGTGTAGCTGAACCCACCAAAGTAAAAATCACTGCCCTTCCTTAGGTGGCTACTCTCTGTCCTTCCTGGCAAAGGGGGAGCCAGGGAAGCACAGCTCAGGCACAGCAGCACCTGCTCCAGTGAGATTACTCTGGAGGCAGCTACAGAGGACGGGCCTTGGAACAGGGAGGCAGCACTGGGACAGCTCAGGAACAGCAGTGGCCTATCCCGGGCCATCTTCCCTGCTCCCTTTCCACTGGCCACTTTTCCAGCCAGTCATTTCCCAGCCTGGAGAGATCCATGGGGTTGTGACCCCATGGCAGGACCTGACACTTGGTGGCGTTGAACCTCATTCCCTCTGCCCATGGCTCCAGCCTGTCCCAATCTCGCTGCAGAGCCTTCCTGCCTTCCTGCTGACCAACACTCCCACCCAAGTCCATGGCACCAGCAGCCTCCCTTGCCCCCCTGTCCAGTTCATCAATAATGATGTTAACAGGGCTGGCCCCAGCACTGAGCCCTGGGGGACACCACAGTGACAGGATGCCACCTGGGTCCAGCAGCATTCCCCACCTCTCCCTGGACCCGGCCATCCAGGCAGGATTAATCCAGCCACGAGAGTACCTGTCCAAGCCCTGGGCTGACAGCTTTTCCGGGAGAGTGATGTGGGAGATGGTGTCATTGGCTTTGCTGAAGTGCAGGGAGCCACATCCACAGCTTTTCTCTCAGCCCCAGGTGGGCCACAGGAGGAGATCAGGTTGGTCAGGCAGCACCTGCCTTTCACAGGCCCCTGCTGGCTGGGCCTGATCCCGAGGTTGTCCTGCATGTGCTGCGTGGTGGCGCTGGGGCTGATCTGCTCTGTGACCTTCCCTTACACTGAGGTCAGGCTGACCTGTAGTTCCATGGATTTTGCTTCCAGCCCTTCTTGTAGAGGGGTGTCACATTTGCCAATTTACAACCCAGACCTTCCCACCTAGCCAGGACTGCTGGTAAAGGATGATGGAAGGGGGCTTGGGAAGCACTTCACTGGTTCCCATGACAACAATGGGACCATGGACTGGTGTGTGTCCAAGTGCTGTAGCAGCTCACTGACCATTTCCACTTGGATTATGAGGCCTTTTTTCTGCTCCCCATCTGTCTCAGGACGTGTGTACCCAGAGAACAGCTGGTCTTGCCATTATACACTGAGCAAAGAGGGCAGGAAGTACCTCAGCCTTCTCCTCATCCTTTGTCACTGTGTTTCTTCCTGCATCCAATAAAGGGTGAAGATTCTTCTCAGCCCTCCTGTTGTTGCTGATGCATTTATAGAAACTTTTCTTTTTGGCTTTTACAGCAGTAGTCAGATTAAGTTCCAGTTAAGCTTTAGCTCTGCATAACCCCAATGCCCTTGAATTCCTTCTGAGCTACCTGCCCCTTCTTCCAAAGGTCATATGCTCCTTTTTCCCCAAGTTCCAGCCAAAGCTCCCTGTTCAGCCAAGGCTGGTCTCCTTCCCTGCTGGCACATTTTTCAGCACGTGGGATCATCTGCTCCTGTGCCTTTAAAATTTCCTTCTTAGAAGCACATCCAGCCTTCCTGACTCCTTTGCCTTTCATAGTTGCCTCCCAAAAGACTCTGACAACCTTTTCAATGAGAGGCCTTTAATTCATCAGCCCTCCTCCACCTGCTGTTGCATTCAGATAATTTCTGCATCCCATAGAGGGAAAGGGAGACAAGTCTTCATCCCAATGCTGATTTCCAAACTATAAATATCCTTTCCTCTGTGGTAAGGAAGGTCCTTAGACTGGATGGAGCCAAACCCTTCCAAGGGAACACACCCTTGTCTTGTGTGTTTTGTTTTTATTTGGTCTTTTTTCTTCCCCAGAATGGGGCTTCTCTTCCCATGTTAGGTGACTCCTCCCAGATGAGGAAATGCCTTCCCTGAAAAGTCCTCGGTGCATCCCTGACTACATCCCCAAATGTTCAGATGTGTTCTTACCTCAAGGGAACTGCCAGGAAAGATTATTTTCCACTGGGTCATAATTACCTGCTGCTACTTCCAACTGGCCAAAAAAAGAACACCAGGAGAGGCTTCAGTAACTTTGGGATTAAACTGATCAGGCACAAGGAGTGGTAGATGAACCAGCTGGCAGGCTTGAAAGAACAACTCAGCTTCAATTTCTCTTTTGTTCATGGGTCTTTGCACCTGCCCCTGAGCTTTAATAAATGTTTCACAGAGCCGTAGGAATCACAAACTAATTCTGAGTGGTTCCCAAAGCTGCTGAGGCACTCTTACCCAGAATGATTATTTTCTTCTCAGAGGGGTGTCTCTGTATCATAAAGAAATGCAGCTGCTACAGTATCCTCACCTGAAGGGCAAAGTTTATTGGGTTCGGAGGTTTTTCCCCCATCCTTTAAAAAAAAAAAAAAAAAAAAAAAAAGTATGTTGAAGGTTTGAATTTAAAAGAAAATAAATACATAAACTCCTTTGCTTGACCACTGAGTCGGGGAGCAGCTCCAATTCCCACAGCCCGTGCTACAGCCAGCCAGGGACTCCGCTGAGCTGCTGCTCCAGGTCTGTCAGAGCTTTTGGCTTTAGTCCTCTCCCGGTGATCGCTGCAGCCGGTTCAGCGTCAGCCCCGATCCCACAGCGGCGTCACCCTGTCCAGCCCTGAACTCGCCCTTCCCACCAGCTCAGCCCCTGCCACGTGCCCCAGCAAACACCTGAGCACCGGGACCTGCACCGGGCAGAAGGAAAGGGCTGTCTCACCTTCTCTCTTGCAGAGTTCTCCCGATGTGTTTGTTTGCTGTCAGCCCCGTGCGGAGCTCGGAGGCACCTGGAGCAGGTGGGGGTGGGAAGTGCAGCTCAGCAGCGCCTTTCATCCCACTGAACAGTGAATCCGCCTTCCCGGGGCGCTGCTGTAGCAGAGGAGCCAGGACATCCTTCCTCTCCCTTTCCTGCTTTGCAAATGGAAGATTACAGGAGTTGCTGGGGAAGCATCTGGGCACAGGGCTGGGGCAGCCGAGGGAAGTTTCACCCAGATACCAGCCAGAGCTGGGGCATGACTCCTTCAGCGGTTACTGCTGAATATCACGCTTCTCTTTCTGAGGTGATGCTCAAAACCACATCCCTGCTCTCCCAGGAAGTGCACACCCCCCTCCCAGTGTCCCCACACTCCCTGCCAAAGCCCCCCACAGACCCTTGGGCGGTCCCATGTCCTTGAGCCAGGCCTTGTTCATCCCGGGGAGGGATTCAGCAGCTCAGTGCAGCTGTGGCAGCATCCTATGAGCTGGGTAAGTCCTCCCAGAGCCTGGAGAGCCAGCACAGAGCCCTGGAGCCCCCAGCCCTTGCTGGGCACAGCCCAACTTGTTCCCAGGGCACCTGTCACAGCATCCCCCTCTCACTGCTGGCTGGGGCTTCCCATGCAAGTCCCTTCCTTGCCTGATTCAGCCTCGGAGCTCTCTGTTAGGACGGGATTGCTCATTTCCTCACAGGGTTGGGGAGGTCAACTTCACCCTCAAATGTTCATGAAGTATTTTTCCCATAATTTCAAAGGAAGCTCGTAAATCCATGAGATTCTGTTATTGTCAGCATCAGAAAATTGTGTAACTTTTTTATTTGTTCTCTGCTTGCTTATCCATTCCCACAAGGAAGGGCAAGGGCTGCGCTTCCCAGCTGGGAAACAAGGGCAATGACGTTAAGCCAAGGAAAAAGCAGAGATGAGCTTGACCTTCGGGTTTCCAGGCTTATGGCGTAATCCTGAATCACCCTTCCTCTCCGACCACCACACCTGCCCCTTTGGTAGCATTCCCTTGCCAGCCCAGAAAATCCAGCAGCCTGGAAGCTCAGACTCATATATCAGGAGTTGTTCATACTCTGATTTATAAAGATAAGCCACCCATGGTACTGATGCTCAGAGGGTGGAATGACACCAGAAGGAAAACAGTATCCCTACAAGCTGTTTTGGCAGGAAGGGAGACTATTTCTTCATGTTTAAACATCTATTAGGAAACAGTTGTCAGCACATTTCTATTTCCAATATTCAGCCTGGCACAAGAGCAGAGGATCCACAGGGTCTTCAGGCTTCATGACACAAACTTCATTACTGTGGAACATTTCCTGCTTCTTAAATGGATTTTAGTTCGCCTGATCAGGTTTAATTTTTATTTATGGCATGAGTTTTCCAGTGAGCTCAAGCCCAGGAAATGGGCACTGTGTGCAATTCTTGGTGCATCCTGTAAGAAACCCCTCGGCTCTGTGCCGACCACGCTGAGAGCAGAGACTTTTGTCTGCAGTTTGTCACCCTGCAGCAACAGTGAGGCCTTCTCTGATCCCAAAAGCTGCTCTGATTTCACATTAGCTAAGACTCACAGCCAGTAATAAACCCCTGGTTTTCATGGGTGTAGGATTTGGGACCAACCTGAATAATAAACTTGGTTTATTTACCCCTCTTGGGCATTTCAGTAGGAAAGGGAGAGTTAGACTAAGTCCTGCTGCTGTGTCCATCTTCCTGCTGGAAATGAAAGTCTGCCAGAGGAGGGATGAGGGACCTGTGCCTGCCGGGAAGAGCTCAGCTGGATTCCCGGAGAGAAGTGGACTGAAGCTGTGTCTTCCTCCCAGGAAAAGGCTCTTCCTGCCCTGAGCCCAAGGAGGAAGCCAGGGCTCCCATCACCACTTGAAAAGCTGCTCAGAGCAGAGATAGGAACAGCCAAAGCTGCCTCGGAGCTCCCTCTCGTAACTTGGTTATCTTCCCTTCCATCACTCCAAGGAGGCAACTCCCAGCAACTGTAGCAATTCAATTTGGGATTTACACAGCAGTGAGCCCAAACATCCTCCAGGTGGGTTCTGAAAGCCCCACTGACACATTCAAATCTTGTTTCCCAGGAGAGAACTTCTGATCTTTAGTTCACCATGAACAGATAGATATGTGTGCATATGTAAATAATATATATAGTGTAAATAATTTAAAAATTGAAAAAAATCACCCTCAAAACGATTAAGGGGTAAATACAGCAAAGTTTTCAAGCTCTTGGGCTGTCAGCTATGACTCATTTGCAGCAGCCAGTGTCACTCCTCTTTATCCCCTGCACAACAGAAACTTTTTTCCTGCAGGTAAATGTCAAAGAACAAATAAACATTAGCAATAGCTGAATGTCTTCCTCCTTTTTAAGTGTCTCAACCAAAAATTTTTTTGTTTGCCTGACGGCTTGGATCCAGGTAATGGTGGGAAGGAAGGAAGGAGGGAGGGAGAGAGGCTTTTTTACAGAACACTGTTTGCTCTTCTAACAAGGATCATAAACACAAAGTGATTTAAGGGCACAATCACACCCTGACAATAACTTAAAAGCAAAGTTTATAGTTCAAACAATGCAAGTAAATATTTTGACATTTGCTCATTTGTTTGATTCCTGCTCAAATAGTTTCCTATTCCCAGTACACTGGGATTTCCTTAGGAGTAGCTGGAAAAAACCCTATTTATAGTGGAGCTCTGAGAAGAGACAGCAAAGTGTCACCTCAGAGGAGCACCTTCAGCAGGGCAGAAGAGTGCANCACGTGCATGGATGTGCTTTATATTTGTATCTACATAACAGAAATGGCCCGAGAGATTTCTTATGCTGAAGGCCTCGGAAGCTGAGATTACAGCAAGTCTGCAAACTCAGCAATTCATGAAAAACAGATTTATGCCTTTTTTTATCACATTACATCATTGTGGGTAGAGAAAGATGCCCCACACCATCAGCTAGAGCTCAAGGAGTTGCCTGTGAGTACTGACATTCCTGGGTCAAGTTCCAATTTCAGAGCTTCCCAGACAGCCTGGCTCCATCCTAGAGCAAGGGCCAACACAGCACCTCAGCTCCAACAGGCTTTCAAGTGATGCACCATAAATCATGGAATGGTTTGGGTTGGAAGGGACCTTAAAGCTCATCCAGTTCCATCCCCTGCCATGGGCAGGGACCCCTTCCACCAAACCAGGTTGCTCAGAGCCCCCTCACAGGAACCTGGGGTGGCCTCAGACCCATCTTGTCAGGTCACAGTCAGGTTCCTCAGGTGGTCACCAACCTGTCTCCTATGGTAGGAGGGACTGCATTCCCTCAAATCCCTGCCTTGAGCTTTAAAGGCTTGAGAAATGCGGGAAGAGAAGTTATCATCAAAAACTGAGGCACAATTGTTGAGTACAAATCTACAGCACACTCTGTAACTCGGGGAGCTTCACATTAGTGAAGACAACTCTCAATGCCAGAGCCTGACTCCAGCCCAAATTCTTTCCACAGAACGATAACAGAAATCTTTTGCGTAATCAAGGACATGAAACAGTTTCTTCTTCATCTACATATGTTTTCCCAGATTTAACTCCTCGCTTGCAGGATTGGGAACACTGCTGCAGAAACTCTCTTTGCAAGGGCACTTTCAACAAGCATCCCATGAGAAAGGCTCCCAGGGAACATCTCTGCCCCATCCAACAGTGCCACAGGTTGAATTTGGGATGACTTCCAGTGACCAGACACACCTGTGGGTCACTGCACTGCAGGGAAAGAGAAGCAATGACATAAAACATAATTTCAGTAATTAAAATAAACATCTTGTAATCTGGGTAAAGCAGCAATACTCACAGGTGACAGACACTGACCAAAACAGAGGCTGTTCCCCATTCTGTATCAATCCCAGGCTGCACACCCAACAATTTTAATTAAACGCCCTCTAAAGGAAGGCAGAGGATTCTAAGGATGTGAGAGGGAGCCATGCAATCCCTGCAGCAAGAACCTGCACATGGAACAGGTGGTGAAACTGCTGTGCAAGCAGCAGGACCAGCATCCAGCCACACCACGAGATGTGGGGTCAGCACACGGGAAGGCAAGGAATAAAGTGGATGCAAAAAAACCTGCTTTTTTTCTGCATATCATGGAATGGTTTGGGTTGGAAGGGAAGTGACTTCTAAAAGTCACTCAGTACAACACCCCTGCAATGAGCAGGGACAGCTTCAAATACATCAGGTTGAAATCTTGCATGTTTCCAGGCCTGGGACATCCACCACATCTCTGGGAAATCTGTGCCAGTGTCTCATCACCCTCACTGTAAAAATTTTCTTCCTTATATCTAAATTAGGTCAATCCTCTTAGTTTACAACCATCACTCCTTGTCCTACTGCAACAGGCCCTGCTAAAAAGTTTGTCCCTGTACATTCAACTCTGATTTCACTCACAATGATCTTTGAGGTTTTTTATTCAGCACAACATTAGAATAATTAATTTTAAAATTAAACTTCAAAAGGTTTCACTGAACTGTTTTTTGATTTCAGCCTGACGTCAGGAAAATCCCCAGCTGACCCCTCAACTATTTTTAGCAAATAATTTTATAAAGACATTTCCATTGATCCCAATTCCATCCAAGATATTGGATTGACACATACAAAACAGAGCTAATGTTTTATTTTTATGCAGTTACTCAATCTGGATAAATTAAATGCTTTTGAAACTCAGCAACATGTTGAGAAAAGGAAGCTGACTCTAGTCTGAACCACAATTAGATGCTTAATTTGCTATTAGGAATTGGTAAGTATTGTTCTTTGGGGAAGTGGAAATTACATCTGACCAGTGGATACGGTCATATTGGTGTAGGAGACGTTCCTGGAGGAGCTCAAGAGTGACAAATGTGATTAATAAATGTACCTGTGAATTTCGTGTGGAAAGAAAAAGATACGAAAAAAAATCACGTAAGACTCAAATCAAAGAACTGGAATTCCTGTCCAAACTACAGCCCACAATACACCACAAACCCTTCAAAACATCATTTCCAAAGAACAAAGTGAATGTCGAGAGGCAGACACCAACTCTAAATTACAACACTTTATTGCAGCATTGGCAAAGGTCAGATTTCTGAAGCTGGTGAAGATCGGGCGGCATTTCTGTATGAAATGTTACAATTTTACAGGTCTCTCTTCCTACATGCAGAAACCAAAACCAGTGGTAAAAAGGATTTTAAAAGAGCTAGAAAAAAGAATTAGTAGTAACATACAGATGGGCTCTTTAACTCAATGAACTACCTCTACCTGAAAGCAAACAAAACCCTACACTAATAAATAACAGATTGTCAGAAACAGACCAAGAAACCTCATTTCTACTTAGAAAAAAATAAAAATTCTACTTGTTTCCAGACTTAATTTTTTTTTTTTAAACTTTTTGTTTGTTTCAATAGACACAGAGGCTTATCAACCCATGAAGATCAACAAAATATTTGGATCCACTCCTTGACATCCTCCTGTTACGCTGACTGGCACGTTTTGGTTTTCAATGATACATACAATGGGTTCAACTATATCCCTGTCCTTAGGCTGGTGTCAGGCTGTTCCAAGCAGTACGAGTCGTCAACACCCTGTGTTCATCAACTTCACTTTCTATTTTAAACCTTAACAGACATTTTACCTCCTTGGCTCTTCAGTTTTTCACCCCTCCCCACCCCCTTTCTGGCACATCTGGCAGCAAAAGGCTCTTCCTTAACCAAGAACATCCTCGCTGAGGAGTGCTTGAGAAGTTATCCTACTCGGCAGGGTTTTCTTCTGGATTTTGCTGTTTGCTCTACGTTTTTCTACTGTAGATTTGCAGCTCCCAAAGAACATCCTTCCAACACCAAGTGCTCGAGTCGGAGACAATGTAACTTGTGGCGAGTTCAGAGCTTTTATTTCCCTGCACGCTGAGCTGCCAAAGGCCTTTCCCGTTCCAGTGTAATCGTCTGAACTCCAGGCTGCCCCCGGCTCTCACCGAGCTGCTCGCAGGTCAAGTTCCCCATCTCGCTCGTTTGCTTCTGCTCCTATGAGAAGATTAACCCTCAACGCGGTCCCATAACAAAAAGCTTTTTTGGGGGGGTGGGGGGGGAGAGGGGAGGCTGCTCTGCGTGCCCCACGGCCCCAGCCTGTCCCAGGTTTCGGTTCTGAACGCTCTAGACTGACATGCTGAGATGTGTCCACTGCTCTCGTTTACTCGCTGGAGGACTCCACAACACCAGAGATACAGGACCTAATGAAATGACACTGGCGGCTGGATCAACGTCTCCTGCGGGAAGAGCGGAGAGAGAGAGGAATCAGATCAGCCTGAGGTGCCCAGAACTCCGCGGGTGAGGCCCCAAAAGCAGCTGCCACCCATTCTGATACTCTTTTACCCTCTAACAGGAAGCTACGTATTTCTCTTTTCTTCTGCACAACCATTCCAAAAGGCCACGCCTGACAAAAGCAGGGGGATGAACCTGCACCTTATCATCCCAGACGAGATGCTGAACTACTGAAGCACAGCTGTGAATCTGCTGAAAAAATGAGTTATTGTAAACAGTTTTCATCTTTCTGTGCAGTTTCTTAACGCTTAGAAGTTCTGCAGAAATGTCACAAAGGGCGTTCTACAGGCAAATTATTGGTTAGAACCTTTTTTAGAGTCGACAGGTGCATTTAAATCTTCCACCATCCCTTGTTCATGAAACACATCCCTACCCACAAAAAGTCACATTTAACTCTCTTAAGAACATACAAATGCATTGAAGAATGACAGCAGTTTGTAGACAGGGGATTCAACAAGACCAGGGCAATGCAGCAGTAAGGCCACCCCAGTGTCACGAAATTCAGCACAATGCAGTTACTGCATCTGGGATCCTTCTCAGCTCATTTTAGGCTGCAAATTAAAATTAATAATAGCAAAATAGAACTTCAACATTTCCAATTCTAAGAAAGCTGCAGGGCTACACAGCTAGGTTTCTTACCATGTAAACACAACAGTTCATGTTTCTTTACATCAGTGCATAATCTTCGTGTTTGTTGAACAGTCATTTGATCTAAACCTGTTTTTTACTGAAGATCTTGCAAGAAAAATGTTACAGATATGTTAACTGGACACAGCAACTTCTGCATCTCTTGTACCAGATGAAGTTTTCACACTAATTTGGTATTTGTATGCATTGCTTTGTTCTAATATCCAGTATTTGTTTATATAAAAATGCTCTGTATTTTTGCCAGGAAGTCCCAAGTTGATGCATCATTAGAACTCACTGCAGCACTGCTTCTATTATTTGGTTTTAATCACCTTTTAGTGTTACATAATGTAATATTCCAATTCTTTGTGGCACACTCAACATCAGAACACTGGCCATGTGTTTTCAATAGAAAAGAACTTTAATTTTTATTTATTTAGTAGACTGACATCTCACTTGCAGAATGTTACAACCGAGGGCAGACACCATTGAACTGCAGGATCATGCTTTTAACTCTCCATCTCCCCTTAAAAAATAATTCTACTGTTGATAGGGAAGGAAGGAAAAAGGCTGGGACTGGCTGCATGTCTCCAGCTTGGTCAAAATGACTCTCACCCAAACCAGCAGCTACCAGTACAGGCTGGTGGCAGATCCCTGTGTCAGGGGATTACAGCAATGTGCTGCTGCCAAAAATAGCCATTGTAGTTTTTGCCAAACCAGGTATTTCACATTTGTGTCTGACCTAGTAAACCTGATCCAAACCTGTATTTGGCAAGGTCAAACTCGGAACACAGATGTAATTAAAACCATCTTGAGCTCTATGTGGAAAATGAATCAATTCTTTGCAGTCTTCTCCCACACTCCCCTTCCTGCCACTGCCACAGTTATTAATTTGTATGAAATTCATACAGTCAGCTTCTCACGCTACTGCTGAGCATTAACACTGCCTACCTGTGACAGGGAAATGCACAGAACCTCTGCAACAAACCACGGCTGGAGCAGAAAACTGGAAGCCATGCAAACACAGAAACACACACACATAGGCTATGAAATAATCACACAGCCATGGCACGGGCGAAGCTGGGAGAGCTCAGTCAGCAAGACAGCTTTACAGCTTAAACTGAGAAGTGCCCAGGAGAATATCAATAATCAACTCCTTTCTGCACGCTGCTGACATCACAAGATCACAAAAATCTCTTTATTTCTTGACATGTGAAACCTTTGAAGTTGGATTTCACACTTATCCGTAATCCCCTCATGTCTCCAATCCCCAACACTCTGCATTTCTGCAGTGCTGCACTTCTTCACAAATCTCCTCACAAACTTCCAGCTCCAAACACCTCCTCTCCCAGTCCCCAGTTCTCTCCCTGCTTTGCTTTTCTCAGCTAATCTCAGCTTCCACACTCTTTGTTCTCTCTCTCCCCTAATCACCCAAAACCACCAACAAGAAACAGAAAACACCAAGGTGCCCATTAAAAACCTATCACATCTGACTTATCAACATTCCACACTGTGAACATCAACATTCAAATAAACCACAAAAGCTGGACTCACCTAAGAGAATCTTAACTTCTACAAGTTATTTTATATTCTCATCTATCCAGCAAAAATAAAATGCTCTGACAAAGTGAAATCAAAGTCAGAGTGTATAGTGGGTTGGGAGCAGGGAGGTGTTTTGAGGATTGGTAGCTGATTTCCAGAGGGCCACGAAGCTGCAGGGGTTTTTGGTAGGTAGTTGTTATTATTTATATTGAAAAAACCTTTTCAAACACAGGAGTCTTTCTAACTGAGCATGGCTTATAAATACAAGTTTGCCTTCTATTCCCTCTAAACTGAACTGTGATCAGGTGTCTCTCCAACTTTGCTGCCTGGGTTAGACTCACACCCAGCTGGTAGAGCTCAACAAGCTCTTGCCAAGGCAAGCACCTGAGGCTTTTCTATTCTTTTCTGTTCAGCTCCAGTGCAGTCCACCAGAAGCAGCTGCAGGATTTGGAGCCCCCCTCCCATATTCCTCCCTTTGCTTCCCTCCCATGAAACAGCTGAAAAGGGGTTTGGAATTTCTTAGCAGTTTTTGAAAGGCTCATCTCAGTAAGAAGTGAATTCAAAGCTTCATAAAGCAGTATTGCTAATGCATCAACTTCATGACAGGTGATGTATGAATTGCGTTGGTCCAGTAGCTGAAACAGGAAATCGTGTTAAATTCACATTTCTCCTTATTATCCAAACTCTGATTTTTCAGCATTAATGCAATATCTTTTATGATGAGAATATTTAGTTAATAAAATCCGAGCATCCTCTTATTACTGTTATGCTTCATTTTTCTTTATTAAATGGGTTAAAGAGAAATAAAAGTCAGATGTAAACAGGAGATCACCATTTAACTTGAATATGATTTGGTTTGCCAGCCTATACCTGCATCCCCAGGGGAACTTTGGACATAGGCAGGCCCTATATTTTACTTTCAAAACAGCAACAAATTTTGAGGCTACTTCTTTTAATAAGGAGAGGTTTAACAAGATAGAAGTCCTTGTTAAGGCCCCACTTCTCAACAGAAGAATTATAGGGAGAAATTTGACTTCTTGGTAATCAATGTTTTTAAAATGATTTTATATAATGTGGTTATTTTCATTTCACTTTTAAAACCAAGCCATTTAATGGATCTCAACCCTCTTAAACAAAGGAAAACCACTTCATATTTTAAGAAGCTGCTCATAATGGTAGAAGTCTATGATAACCCCATCACAAAAAAAACCTACTTTAGTAAATTTTGTGTTTCCTGAAGGTAGTAGTTTAATAACCTGAGAGCCAAAGGCCTCTCTTAACACACAAATGCTACAGAACTGGCAGCAAGAGAGAAAATTGTTTTCTTCCCAGTTCTACTGAAGTAAATCAAGGAAGCCTACTTTTAATGGAGTCACAGTAAATTATCTTTAAGGCCAGTCAGCCTTAAATGTACAAGTCCCAGAAAGAATCTCCTCCTTACAGGATCAGTAGATCTCAAAACCTGAGGCAATACAAGCAGGTAATTCCAAACAAACAGGAATAAATTGCAATTTTTGATCCAGCATTTTGCACATACTAAATAATAAGAAATCTGACAAAGCTTGCAAATCTCACTGCATTTACTTTAGTACAGAACAAGGACATTAACAGAGGAGAAATAAAGTAAAAATTACAGAAGATTTATCTTTTTTAAAAAACATATAGAGGGCTAATTGCTTAGTGAGATGCAGTTGCTCAAGGGCAAAAACATATGGAAGAACCCAGTGCTACCTTCATTAATTTCTGATATTCAGATTTAACTTCCTTAGAAGTGTTTGAAACAGTGGTTAGGGCATGTTTAGCAACACAAAACCAAAGGTAAAAACAACAAATCAATTTCTCTACTCTCAACACTCCCTGAAATGCAAGAAAGGCCTCATTCCTACCTCAGCTATCAGAACCTGTCACACTGTACATTACAGTGGAATCAACCAGAAGATTTATTTGCTTAAATTATCCCTAACCTCAAGAATTTTAAAATAAAAAGTTGTATACCTTAAAGAAAGCAGCAAACTATTATTTCCAGTAAGTTTGAGTTATTTTGCAAGAAAATAACATTTCAGTCGTGTTCATGTACAAAGAAGCAGCAACAACACAACACAGTGTCCTTATAGAAGTGATAACACATGTATTACACCACTGGTTCTACCAGGCAGGAATGTGAAACCTCTAAACAGGTATTAAAATTAACAGCTTAGCTCCTATCTGCTCAGGGAGATCCTCCAGTATCCTCAGAATCCACAGAGTAACTTTTTAACAAGGCATGAGGGGGGTCTGGGCAGAGAGCGCAGTGCAACCTTTAAAGTCAGAAGACAATTTTCAATATATCCTACAAATCAGAGGCTCTAAGAATGTAGGCAACAGACAACCTGTGCCTGGGGGAAGCCATTGGTGAACCCACAGTCCCCAATAAATAGAGTTAGGAAAAGTACAAGTCCCTTACTGCAGGCTGAGATGGCTCAACTGATGCAGGACTGCCAGGCAGAGCACTGCAGTACACAACAAATAAAATATACCTGCTCAAGCAAACGTGGTCTCTGTTTCAAGGAGCTTAC
>WAAG01064854.1:37104-50915 GCA_013390105.1 Tichodroma muraria | reverse complement strand
CCCATGCTCCCTGTACCTCACACCAGTTCTGAAGAGGATTCACAAAAGCTGCCTTGCAAGAGCAGCAGGAAACCTTGCTTGTAGAACGCACTGGAAGTCCTGGCCTTTTGTTTGAACCCTCTTCCCGTGTGCACCTCCCAAACATGGCTTTAATTTGTGAAAGACCCTTACACTGACTCCAGGCTCCATTTGTGTGGGTATTTTCCTTTTTCAGAGACACTTTCCTTCCTAGTTGGTTGTTCCTGTACTTCAGCAGGTGATTCCAACTGCTCATTTCTGTAAACAAGAATCAACAGTTCCAAAGCTTTGCCAAATTCACAACAGCTTGGCTTTATAGCCCTGACCAGGTGGTGAGTTAAAAGCTCATTGAATACCAAATCAGCACACCTGAGAGGAGGCTGCTGCTGAACTTACTTGGCTTCAAAATGCTCCTCTTCATACTCTGCCCAGGAATAGGTGCTGAGGAACCTCTGCAGTGAGGGACGCTTCTCATTCTGCTTCACCCCTAGCTTGCCCCTGCCATATGTTAAACAAATTTGTCTGATTTTCCCCCAGCAGATAGAGAGCATAAAATCAGAAATTTAGCAGCAGTCTAATAATTTGGTTGACCTCAGACAAATAATTTACAAATTTAATTGCTTGAAATTAGGATCATTCAAAAAAACCCTAAATGAAACCTAACAAAACTACAGATCTGTCCACTGTAGATATTTAGATTTCACAACTTAGTTCTAAAGCAAGAAAGTTGAGGGATTTTTTTTTTTAAAGCTCTCAATGCTAATAAAAAGGTGAGCTCATAAGGCTGATGTACCTGTTATAGCACATAAAACTAATGCAGGAAGTGTAGCCTAAACAATATTGTACCCCAAAATGCCCCATAAATTGATTACTACAGGCACAGAGTCAAAAAATAATTCCCAGTTTAAAGACAAGCGCAGGTGACCTCACCAACTGCTTGATCTCCTGCTGAATCTGTCACTCCTGTCATCCCCATCGAGTTCATGGAACTGGGCCTGGAGGAGAAATTTGCCACATTGACTGCACTGGCATTCTGATGCTTCATCCCAGCCACCTTTGGGGAGGTGAAGCACCTCAGCATCCCTCCAGCAGCCCCTACTTACCAGTGGCACCCCAATCCCTGCATTCCCAGCACTCCTGGGCACTGTTGCAATGCTAACTCTCCGCAGGGCTGACGAGGGCTATACAAATAAGAGGCATTACTGGCTCTTAGCAAGGCACAACTGGGTTACCCACTGAGCACACAAAATACCATCTGTTTTATACACGCTGCATTAAAAAAAGAGCTGTTGGCACTTAGCTTGACGACACACACTTGAGGAACCCAATCTCAAGGGCAGATCAAATCAGACCTTTAAAGCAGCATCTTTCCACAGTAAGTGCTTTCTGCCCCCCAGGTGAGGCTGGCTGCACAGCTTCCAGCAAAATACCAAAATTGAATGTAACTAAATTCTCCTAACTTTGCTCACAGGAATTCCTACCCTCAGTTTGAACTGCTCCCATCTCATATTTTTGTGCTAAACCCTCCTCTAACTCCAAGAGAACCACACATGAGCAATATTTCTTAACCAGTGAGTGAGAGCCCCACCACTTCACCTTTATCTTCTAAGAGGAGCCACTTAGAAGGTTGGTGGGGTGCCTGAAAAGTAGATAGTTTTGATTTGTTGACAAATGATGACACCAGCCATATTTTTGATGACACCAGCCCATATTTGTGACAGAAAAGCACCAAGCAAAGCATGCAGCAGAGCAACAGCACATAAAGAAAAGAAAAAAGACACACATATGAAAAAAACATGCATATTTAACAAAATTTGAAATTTCATGTAAGGACCATTACCTTAAAGTTAAAAGGACTTGGTAGCTTCTTATTCATAGATTCATCTGTGAAGAGATCAAGCATCAGAGCTGTATAGGAGGAGTTTGCTGCTTACAGGAGTGCAGTGAGTTTAATTTGCAGCCTAAGGTCTGATTTTCTGCAGTGTTTAAGCAAAGAACTCTCAGAAAGCAGAAATAAGGTCTCAGGAAAGAGCTTCCTATTTCATTAATTAAGTTCATAACATTCACAGATTATTCATCCTCTGCAAGCATCAACTTCTGTCACTATCATCAAATATATTCTATTATTGAGGCAGTGTCCTGCTACAGGACTGTCTTTCACAGTCAGGATGGTAATTCAAAAGGCTCCTGCAAGGATTTTATGGTGTGGAAGACTTCCCTTTTGTTGTTTAAAAAAAGACATCCTATTTCTCAGAGGAATTCAATACTTCTCTGGCAAAGCCACAAATGCACAGCACTGGCTGCTTAGAAGGGGAAATAGAGGCCTCCTGCACTTAAGGGGTTTGTATTTCCCATGTGGAAAAGGGCAGGGTACATCTGTAGAGAGTAGCCAAAGCTCAGCTAACTAGAAATAGAACACTGTGAACAAGCACCCAAATTTACTGCTCACAAGGAATAAGATTATCACCAACACATGCCATGCACTTTGCTGAAAGACAGAAAGTTCCTGTGTACTTGCTGTGGTCCCACACACACCCCCTGAGATCCATGACAGTTTCAGTACAAGCTTAATTTCAGAGAGGTCTTTTCAATAGTGTTAATAAAGGGCTATTTCCCCCTCCCATTTTCAGAAGAGGGGATAAAACAACCATATAATTCAAAAACAATAAAAACAACCATATAAAACAACCACCTAAGATGTGGAGGGATGATGTGATTATTCTGCAGCTCTAAGGGTCAGTCTGGCAGGTGCTAGCAAGGGGAAGAGTTTTTTTTCCTGGTTACCTCTGTCTCCAAGGGAGCTGAAGGACCTCTCATTCTGGAGCAGGACCTGCTTGAGCTCCTCGAGCTCCGCGTGTTCTTTGGCATACATGCGCTTCAGGTTCTCCACGTGCTGGATCATCACCTCCACAGCCTTGCTCACCCGGCTCTCCTGAGGGAGCAGGGAAAGCAGCAGCTCTCAGGAACTGCCTCATATTTGGACATGTCCCCCTCATGCATCTGCTCTCCTCTGCTATCTCATTTTCATCCTCCCTTTCAAAGCTTCACTACAGTCCCTGTCCCAGCACATGCCACACAGGTTTCATTTCTCTGGGGATCACTCTTGCAAAATAAATAAATCAGTCTTCAGTTTTCCAAGCCCTTAACACATCATCATCATCATCTTCTCTGATCTACAGTCTCAGCTGCCACCATGCATTTGCTGGTATTGCCAAGTCATATTTTTGTTCTGCTCTGAGGTAACATATACAACTACATTTGAGAAGGTCTTTGTCACTTGCCATAGATTTAACTGAGTAGCTGCCCTTTCCATAAGGCACAGAACCACCTTTGCACCATCAAGGTCGTTGTTAGCACCCTGCTCAGTATTTTGTACATCTCACTGCTATAAAGTCGTCTTTTTTTTGCTTGTTTGTTTTTTTCAGCCAGAACCTTATTATTTCTCCTATGGGTTTTTGCACAATTCTAGCTGCTCTCAGTGCCTGTGATTCCTTATAACAGTACAGAGTGAGAAGAGAAGGCCAGGAATCATTCTACACTACACACACACACCAGATTCCCATGTCCAATCCAGTAACCAGAATCCCAGCAAGCAGATGTGGCTATTCCTTCACAGCTGGAAGACTTCAGCTTCGTACAAAGTACTTTTAGATGGAAAGTGTTACCTGATTAATGGCTCCCAACATCTCTGCTCTGCTGGCAACTCGAGCTGCATATTGGCTCAGGAACTCCAGGCTTTTCTGCAGCTTCTTAATGATCTCCTGTGCTTGATTATCTTCTTCACACAAAGGAACTAATGCCTAAGAGCACACATCGGTAAGAAAACTGGTGTGAATTACTAACAGAGAGCAAAGGGTTGAGCTGATGGTACCGAGGAGCTGCAATCAGGCCCACATCAACATCCTCAATCAGTGAAACTTAGATAGAAAGGTCCAGTGGGCAGAGACTGGAGAATAAAATCAGCTGAAGCAGGTGTCAGATCAGGCAGCACAAAAATTCCCCGCTGCCTGAGCACACAATGCACTTGTATCATAATCTCTCATATTTCAACTGCATTGCTCCAGAATTTTGTTCGTACTTACTGATCACGTATCCCATGCACACACACCACTATTTAAAGAGCTGTTTTAAGAGACACTCACATCTACTTTTCCCATCCACCCTACCAGCCCTGGCCAATACTGACCTCCAACATCTTTACAGCATTTGTGATCTCCTTTTTCAAGTTTTCTTCAGCCAGGTCTCGGGACCTCTCTTCAAGCTTCACTCTTTTGTCCAAGGTAAACAAGTCACACTTAAAACCTAAAGACAGCCTCAGAAATTCAGCCTGTTGTGGGAGAAGAGATTTCAGAGGAATCCAAGTGATGCAGAAGTTTAAGTAGATTTGGACACTGACATGACATTCGGGACTATAACCTGTGACTGAGGTTTAAAAGAGATACAGAAGAAAAAGTGAACATGACCCATTTCCTTAAAGCAGGTCTTCCCATCTGTAGTGATGGGGGAATGTTCTACAGCCAGAAGAGGTGACATCCTGGCAGCACACTGTGCCATCTGCGCCTTTTGACAAAACTGTCTTAAATCAGCACATTCTGCCTGGGAGGAGGTCACAGCTATACTCCTTCAAGCTTGCAAACAAATGCCACAGTAGTGCAAAGTCTTTGTTCAGTTTTACAGATTTCCACCTTTCTCCATCCTATCCCTTGCAAAAATTTCCATTAGGTTTGGAAAGAGAGATTACAGGAGTTAACCTACGTAAATACATCCAGTTTAACCTGGATCATTCTTTTACATAGGAGGAGATATTAATCAGAGTATCTACAAGATCTGGTACTGAAATACTTCGGGATACAGCAGTTGAGACTTACCTCCACTTCTTTCTCATTTGGGGAGTCACTGTAGGAGAAGAAAAAGAACCATGGAACAGACTGTGGCTTTAAATCCATACCTGCAGGTGATTACTGCAAGTCAAAACACTTACGGCTCATTTTGCTTGATTTTATCTCCTTTAATGCCACCTGCAGAGGGTGAACTCCCTGAAAAGAGACAAAAAAACCCCCAACAAACGCTTTCAGACCGAAATGAAAAAAACAGCCACCACAAACCAACCTGTCAGTCTTTTAAGCTTCCACAGAAGCCCCCGTTCAAGATTTCCAGTGTTAAGCTCTCGCCACTGAAAATAACTTGTGTGCCTCAGGCTCTATTGATTGTGAGGCACCACAGCACTGACTCTTGTACAAAGCCCCAAAAGTCAGTTGTTCAGGGGACTTCAGGTAGCATCTTATTAGCACAGAAACGTTTAATTTCAGGTTTTGGCTTCAGGAGGTTATGTGATTTACTACCTCATCAGCTTTTAGTGATCTCCAAAGGCAAAAGAGGAGGAGATTTGCAAAGTGGAGACGTCTAAGAATAAACAGCATCCTGTTCCTCTGTATCACGGACAGCACAGAGATGCTTTTACAAATCTTTGGGGGGAGAAGGAGTGCCAGAGCTATTTCAAATATCCCAACTCCTTGGCACCTAAGAGTTTTCTTCCTGTCCAGAGGAATGTGGGGCAGGTTAGATCAGTATCTGCAGAAATCAGAGCAGCAGATTTTGCATGACACCACTGCTCTTCTCTTTCACCTCCAACTGCAGTTACCAAGCCCTAAAACAAAAGCCTCTCATCATGCTTGGTATGGGACAGGCAGCTCCCTGCACCTCCCTAGACGGCTCTGGACTCAGCTTGTGCTCCAGTAATATGAAGATGTTCAGCAAAAACCCCTTACCTTTCCTGCTGGGAGCCACAGCTGGTGCTTCCTCACTCCGCTCTTTGAGATTTTCCTTTTCCTGGTCCACCTCCTAAAGGCACATCAGAGCAATTACAGCCAGGGAGCAGCCACACCACCCCTGGAGGGGCCTGTCCCTTCGTCACTGCTCAGCCAACCCAGCTGGGCTTTTCACTGTCACCAGCACTCTTACCAGGTCTTGCTTCAAAACATTTTGGAACACAGGCTTGTGTTCTTCCATCACCAGGCAGGATTCCTTCTCAAACTGATTCGGTCCTGTGGAGAAACCTTCCCAAATCCAAATGTAACAATTAATAAAACACACTGAGCTTCCAACACCCACCATTTTTGCCATGGGCTAACCAGGCTAAAAAACCACACCAACTGCCACAGAAGACCACTGAGGAAAAGAGGAGGCAGCAAAGAACACTCTAAAGACACATAAGAAGAAGTGTGCTGATAACTATGACTGGAAAAAACAACAAGTGTTACATGTCTACAGCTGAGAATATAATGTAGTTCCTGTAGTTGAAAATGTAAGAGTTACAGTAATATTTCCTTGGACAAATAAACTTCATTATTTTGCTACCAGCATGGACTTTTTCTGTTATGTTTGCTGGTTAAAGAGGCAGGTTTAATTAATATTTATACCTTTAAGAACATCTAGAATATTTTTTTTTCTCCTCTTTATGCAGTGACACAGCTGTGAACCAAAAAAAAAAAAAAAACAACAAAAGCAAACAAAATCAAAATGAAAAACTCAGAAAAACTCCAGCTTCAGGTTTGAAGCCTGCAAGGGGAGATTTATCAGTTCTAATATTATAAATAGAGCTAAAATTTATTATTTCTAATGCTTTAATATAATTAACTAATACTTATTAGTTATAATAATAGAATGTCGACACTTTCTTTTCAGAGATGTGCAACAGGCAGCTGGATTCTCTAACTTTAAAACTATTGGGACTTTTTTTAAAATTTGTTCTGCATATCTGCTTCCTCTTAGCCAAAGGCACCTGGACCACATATGAAAATTAACAGTAGAGGGAAATTAATAGAAAGAAAACACTTTTAAATGAAGAAACAGAATTAGATTTCAGGATGATAGTACTGAGGAACAAAACCAAACAAATTGTAGTCTTATATTGAGGTAAAGATTAAAACAATACTACAAACAAGCACACAGGTATTCTGTGCTGCTTATCCAGATCAGCTTTACAAAAACAGCTTAAATAAAGCGTGTACACGTGCTCCAGTTTTGGTTTTATGGCTTTTCAGTGGAAGAAAATCATCAGATCTGGTAAGAATCTAGTGGGTGTTTATGGCTCTAGCAAAGACAGAACTACACACAAATGCCTCCACCCTTATCTCTCCTCTTGACCCATCCCAGCTTGTGCAAGAGCCTTGAAAGAGAGGAAAGTGTTTAGTGACACTGTCAAACTAAATAACTGTTTAAACCCATAAAACCACATTTTCTCTTACCAAAGTCGTCTGGGATTTTGTACCCACTCAGTGTTTTGCCAGCTGAGCAAGCCCCAAGATCTCACTGAGTCGTTTCATGCTCCCTGGCTGCAGTACTGCAGTAAGGTGGGTAAAAAACTTTATTCCTACTCAGCTTCAAGGAGATTTGAGAGCACTGGCAGGTGAAAATATTCGCAAAAATAGAAATTCTCATGTTGTTGCTCTTATTCAGCTCCCTCACTTCAAAGGTGTGCTGGAAGCAAACCATTTCCTCGGTGGGCGAGTGCCAGGCAGTGCAGCAGCCACTGTACCTGACACGGGAGCAGCTGGGTCCTTATCGCTGTTTGTCTCCGTTGCCACAGAAGTTGGCACATCTTCCCCTCTCACGCGTAAGCCCTCAGATAATCTTTCCTCCATAACAAGGCAGCCTACAACATCAGACAGCAGAAAACACAGCTTTTATTGTTCAGTAAACACACAGACTTGGGCAGATCCAGGACTTCCAGTGCCCCAAATTAAGGACTCACCCAGTCCCGGTGCTGTGCTTTCCACTGAGGATGCAAGAGCTTCTCCAGCTGTTGTTAAGCTATCACTGCCAAAACAAAACTTTTTCAGATACTCATCCACGTGATACAGATCTTGATAAAACCTTTTACATCTTGCACAAGAGCTGACCTGGATGGGATCAGAGTGGCTGGTGGTGCTGACTCCCCACGGTCAATCTTCAGACGGAGAAAAAAACCAGTTAGTATCAGTATAAAACCTGTATGTCAAAACTTCAACTCTCCCAGCTGTGCCTAAACTACTGCAGCAGTGAAGAACTGGCTGGTAAGTGCACAGATTCACCCACTAGAGTCTGAAGCCATCTCAGGACTGCCATACTCAGATGCGTTTGGTTCCCGATTCCGTGGTTTGCTCCTAATGCACATTTTCAATGACCAACGAACATGTTACTGCACCACCACTGTTCCTTCTTAACTCTGTGCATCAGCAGAGAATCCCTTTTCAAGCTCTAGAGCTCAAAACATACAAATGAGGTGCACAGAGCTTCACTTGACTGTAGGGATCAAACTCATTAGGTAAATAGTGTTAAAATCGCAGCGTGAGCAAGCAGATGGTTCCGAACACAAAACTTGTGTGCTGTGTTGTACATCTTAGTGACTGCCTTTGGAGGGATCCAGTTTTACAATATTACATATAACAATTACCCAGCCCCTTCAGAGGCCTCAAGCCTCCCTGGTGTGCAAACAACAGAGGAACAAAGCAATTAAAAACCGGCAGTTTTGCTCATGTTCCTCTAGCTGCCACACTGTGGTTTTGGACCTGAGTCTTATCACATCACAGACAAAACCAATATCCTCTTGAGGCTTTTAATTTCGAGGGGGGTGCTATATGTGCAATATCCCTCTTCTGCATTCTACCCTGGAAATCTCCAGCTCGCTCATTCAGTTGTTAGGTTGGTCTCTTCTTTATGGGTGAAAATACCATAAGGGGGTACCAAAGGGGGGAACTAATGAGGTTTAAAGGGTTAAGTTGGTAATGACTCACGCTGAATTACATCCACTAAAGAAAAGTTAAGAATTGTTGCAGAGAAGTGCTGAATAGAAAACACAAGGGGCCCAAACTCACACCTCTCTCCAAGAGGAGGAGGAACGAGGCTGGACAGCAATCACCCAAGAGCACTGCTGAAGTGTGTGTGGAGAAACAACAGAAAAACCACATCAGCAAGTGACTACCTGTGTTCTGGTATCTTTCCTACCCCCTGAAATACCCTCAGAGGACACAGGAAACCCAGCAAATGAGAACAGGAGGTATCAAAGGGCCCTGGTCCCTCCTAAGAGTGACCAGTTTCTCCCAGCATTAGGAAGTGCCTTTTCCCTCCTCCCTGTCCTTTTGGAGCTGGACTGCTCTTGCACAGCCCTGCCCCAGCCAGGTGGATACTTCCTCTAATGTAAATTCAGGTTACTTTAATTGTTATTATTTGAATTCTCTCATAAGCTTGAGGAAGTGCAGCAAAGCATTTGCCTTGTTCAGGCCGTTGGGTCTGCAGGAGTATTGGGGAGGAAGAATAACATCGTGAGGCAAAGAAAAGAAATCTAAAGGGCTTTTAAAACCAACACACAGCACTCAAGCTATGCTACGTAACCTGTCCCTGCCCAGATGGGCAACATTGTCAGTGGTTTCTACTTGCAATGAAGGAAAACCCTCAATTCAGTTTTTTGAAACCCTAAGCTGGCTATCAAGACTGTACACTCCCATGGATTCCACATAAAGGGGAAAAAACCAAAAACAAAAAAAACCCACCATATTCTAGATTTCTTAATAAAATAGAATCACACAGTGGTTTGGGTTGGAAGGAAGACTTTAAAGATCCAAGTTCCAACCAGTTGAAGGGACACCTTCCACTATTGCAGGTTGCTCAGACCAACATTCAACCTGGCCCCGGATGCTTCCAGGGATGGGGCAGCCACAGCTTCTCTGGGCAGCTTGTGCCAGGGCCTCAGCACCCTCACAGTAAAACCTGTTTGCACAGGGCATTAGAGAATGGCACAGTCCTTTTATGAAGGAAAGGACTCAGAAGGAATTCTTTCCCTCTTTATGAGGAAAGAACTCAAAAGGACTTATGAGGAATGGCCAAAGAAGATCCCGAAATCCATCCCTAGAGTCACTTCTCCCACCTCCATCCCTCTGATTAGCATAATAATCCAAGGGTTCTCTATTTCAGCCCACAAATTCTGGCCACAGTCTGACACAACTCCTCCCCAACAATCATTAACATTTGGAAGACCTGTCCTGTTTTCAGACTGTGGTACGGCTTCCACATTTTTAAAGCCAAACAAGAGCAAAAAGCCCAAGGTTGCCTTGGCTCTCACAAGTCTTCCTTTATTAAGTAGGCCCTGAACTTCTATGGCAACAATGATTTGACACAAATAATTTGAATTACTTACATGCTGATCTGCTTAAATACATTTGCAACTGCAGTGTAAAATAACTCCAAAGAAAACTAGGGAGACGTTTTCTATTGAACAAGAATATTCAAATTTTCCTACATGCCAGTGTTTAGAACAGATACTGGGCACAGCCCATTTGCCTTTTCTCTGGGGCAAGCTTCAACATTTTCGTTTTCCCCCTTCAGAACATTCATGTGCAAAGCTTATACTAAAAGGTAATAAAAATAGAAAATTACATTTTTGAGCCCAGCTGGAATTACAGAAAGCCCCAGAGCAATAAAGCACAGGTGTTTCACACACCTTTGCACAGCTGTGGCTTTCCAGGACTGGGCAAAGTAAGAACCCTTGAGAGGGTCGTCTTTAAGGACACTTAAGGAGTAGCAGCACAAGCTGGGAGCTCTTCACCTACTCTACCCCAGTATGCTGAAACCAGAGTCTCCCCAGCACTCTTACCTTCTACCCTCACTGCACTTTCTGCTTTGATTAACCACTACAACCAGACCATGCTGTACTCACAGACACACACACACCTGCCCTTTAGTCCCAAAGCTTATTTCCAGGTTCACAAAAACCACTGACCAATATTCTTCCACCATCCCCACCAATACTGGGCTTTGTAAAGCTCGTTAGAAACCCTGTGTGGTGGAGCTGAGGTCTAGATTTCAATATTGAGGATTGAGGCACAAGCTGAGGTGTGCTGAGCTGCAGTTTCTCTTTCTCTTGCTGCTGCCAGGAGAAAACTGCAGCTCAAGCTGTAGATGCAGGATTCAGGGCAGCAGTGAAGGCACAGCTGAGTACACCAGCTGAAAGAAAGCTCCCCTAGAGCAAAAATGGCATTTCTCACTGTTACGTAGTGCCTGTGGGACAAAGTGCAAAGAAAGGCAGTACTCCCAACTGAAACATCCTGTGGCTCCTGGCAGGTGGAGAAAAAGAGCAAGAACACTCAGTTATTCCCTGGCAGAACCAGTTGTTACTGCAGAACCAGCACTGTCTCCAGCCTTGAAACCACATTTAAAACACTCCACAGCTAAAAGCACGACAGTTGCACGTGAACATCAAGACATTTAGTTTTATAACCGAGGTACTGCAGAAACATGCCTAAACAGAAGGGAACACCCCCCACAGCACCCTGCTGACTGATGCCAGCTCCATCCACCGTGGAGCAGTGCTGATTTATAGCTGAGCCATCTGGACCTGGGCCTGAGCAAGGCACAAAATGCTCAAGCCTGTTCAAAACCACATCTTGGGCATTGGGGCCAGCACTCACCTCAGCAAGTGAAGAGTCCATCATTGTAATGGAAACAGGAAGGTCTGCATCAGTGTAGTCATCAGCAGAGCATATTTTCCACCTGGCAACACAGGCTTTATTTGCATATTGCCCAAACAACAGAGAGATGGAGTGCCCATTTTCCTTAAGCACATAACAACTGAAGTCACCACTCTCTGTGCAGTCAGCTGCTCCCTCAGGGAAAGACAAATTCATCACCAGCATCAACCCCTCCTCCCCCAAACAGCAAGAACCACCACCAGTCCTTTTCCCAACCTCCTCCACACTGCACAATTCTACAGAACACCAATGGCAAAAGCTTTGAGAGCTGCTGAGTCTCTTGCTGCAGACTGCCTGCTTCTGCACCTTCAGAAACATCCTTATCTTTTAAAATATTCACTGCAATTCACTTCAGCTTTCATAATCTCGAGGAGTTCAATCTCTATTTTAAAGACCTAAGGAGGCAGCTTGATAGGCAAGGACCTCAGAATTCCTGCTCCAAGCTCTGCAAATAAAAGAAAAGCAACTCCTCAAAGCCAATGGGATTTTGGCACCTAATGGGAAGGCCAATTGTGAGTTAAATATGGAAAACAGACGGGAATGCCTAAATCATGTCTCAGTTCCCCAGCATGAAACAGAAACCCCATCACTGTATTTGGCTGGTTACCAGCAGCTCCAGTAAGGAGTTTTAGTAGTTATGAATAGAAGCAAAATGTTGCCCTGAGCCACCATGAGTTGATCCCCAGGTGTCCAGTATTTCCTCTAAGGGAGGCCCCTGCAGCTGAACCCAGCACATGGAATCTGCTAGACCCTGTTGATTCTTCGCCTCTTCACCCCAAAAAGGTTATTCTGACACCTTACCTGCATTCTCCTGATGTCACATCTGAGCTGGATAGGTGTCTCACATCACACCTCTCCAAGGTGCAGCTGCCAGAGCTCTGCCTGCAAGGCTGGTCCCAGCTGTGCCCAGGAGGGTTACTTGGGCAGGAGGTCTCCAAGGTCAGAGCATCTGTAAAGAAGGACAAGCATGAAGAGAGGTGGTCCATGGCAAAGCTGGATTCAGTTACAAGCAAAGTTTTTGGCTAACTCTAAAATAATCAAGAAGCAGACCAACCAAGCAGAGATTTACAATAAGGCAGCTTCTACCTTGGTAAGAAAAAATTTGGTTGTGTGGCCTCAACTTATTCTGTAGATGGAAAGGCTGGCTAACTGAAACAACCCTCTCAAAGTAGCAGGATGCTTTGATTAAGAGGACATGCAGCAAAGAAAGATTTGCTTCCATTCCCATCAATACGGACTGGAATTATGCTGGAACATCTATAGTCTGTGTGAGAAGAGCCTCTGTGTGGTACCAGCTCACTGCTGGGAGAAATGCTTGTGTGCGAAATCCCAAATGCAGCACTCTGCAGCTCTGCAATGCATAGCTGTCAGTGGCTGCTTTTACTCCTCATAAGGCTTGAGAGTTGCAGGGAAGTTGAAACAACCCAGGAACGCAGGAAAAAGCAACAAGTACAATCTCCTGGGCTAGGTGGGACAGTTCAGACTGGAGAAGAGAAGGCTGAGTGGACACTGGCACAGGTTGCCCAGAGCAGCAGTGACTTCCCCATTCCTGGAAGTGTCCAAGGCCAGGCTGGACAGGGATCTGAGCAATCTGGGATAGTGAAAGGAGCCCCTGCCTATGGCAGGGAGGGGGAATGAGCTGGGCTTTAAAGTCCCTCCCCAAACCATTCTCTCACTCTATGATTTTATTCTCAGTAGCTCTGTTACTGTTCATGTTCTTAAACCAGGACTGCCCTCAGCTCAGCAGCCAAGAAGCAGGACATCTCAGGGTGTGCCAGTCATAGGGAATGGGAAGAGCAGAACTCACACCCTCTGGACCCAGACTGACAAGCATCCTGTCAGGAATATACTTGGATGCATATTTTATACCAATAGTTCCTTAAGGTTTTGGGAACTGTCTGTCAGGTTGACAGACAGCCACCTCTTCAGGCCTTTCATTGCAAGCACTATAATCATGGTTCAGATTCCTGGATTACATCAAGAATTAGGTTAAAGCCCACAACAGATTTTCCACACTCTAGCAGCACATTCAGCACTACTGAGACTGCAGTTGACTTGTTGACTCTGTGTATTTCAGGTGAAAGACAGAAATGCCCAACACTACCAGGTCTTACCTAGCAGAGGGGAGTTGTGCCAGTTCGAAACAGCCGAGGGCAGTGCCCAGGGAAAGTCAGAGTACGAGGTGGGTCCTTCACTCCATGGTCGTTTGGAGCAATGGAGCTGCTAATTGAAACAATAAGTGCTGCTGTTCCACCACGCTGAATACATTAAAGCCACCAACTCCACCCC